>JAQMYJ010000011.1:395593-421612 GCA_030014305.1 Clarias laeviceps | reverse complement strand
ACACCCAGTCACAGAAACACTTTCAGTAACAACACACATCTGATAACGTTATGGCGTCTTAAACAACACGCCGTCTCAAAGCTAACTAGAGTCTAACAAAAGGTCTGAATCCCAAATCCCTCTCTAACCCTTGATCAAGGGCACTACCCTACATAGTGCACTAGCTTTCCATTTAACACTATTTGGGATTCCAGAACCCGTAAGTTAACAGAGCTGATATTGATTAAGTGTAAATATAAAGTAAATCTGCTGAGTTTCTCAGGACTGTCCACCACCGCCATGGTTTATTCTCCTCACCTTTAAGGCTACAGAGAACCACTAAGAGTTTAACACGACTCTCACCTCCTGTTCATTACACTAAACACTAATTAATTACACTGTCGCTCCACCAGGCTCAGAAGGATTTGTGTGGGCGGAGCAAATAATAACTGGTTAAATAAAGAAACAAATCATAATCTGTTGATATGAGATGGTGTTAGTGGAACTGTTGTATAAAAGCGATATCACAGTAAGAAGTATCTCACTCGAGGTCGTGCTGTAGTGCTGAATATCAGCACGGCTGTCATATCTTCAGTACTCGGGTAGTGCGTTGCATCGCAGTCGTGCTGATATTTAGTATAACTGCACAACCTCAAACGTGATATTGCCTAATAATATGAATAAACATGGCAAATTTTTTTTTTTTATTGTAGCTCAACAATTTAACATGGATGTAGTTAAAGTACAAGTAGTCACTGTTTCTTCTGCATTCTTTTATTTACCTCTTTATCCTGTATTCAGGGGCGCAGGGGGTACGAGGCAGGGTACATCCTGGACAGGGTGTCAAGCCATCACAGGGCACACACACACACACACACACACACACACAGGGAGAGCATGCAAACACCACGCACACAGACCCAGGGAGGGAATCGAACCCAGACCCTAGTGGTGCATGCCAACAGTGCTAACCACTAACCCACCATGCTGCTTGCCGTTGGTTCTGTACAATTAAATTCTTTATTAACTCATGAGCAGGAAAAGAATCTCAGTATGGCACTTAAAACTTAAAGCTCTTGTGCTCTGACACAAACAACTAATGAGGCGTTAAACCAGTCACTCGGGACAGGATTTATCAACAGCATCACTCAGTGGCACATTCCCGGCTTACTAATGTCACTGTGATCACACACACACACACACAGTCAGTATTACAGGCATTTAGGTCTGTTCAGGTGTGTGTGTGTGTGTGTGTGTGTGTGTATGTGTATGTGTCTACCACATGTAGTCGTTTTAATGCCCCAGGTCCTGGAGTCGAGTGTGTTAGTGCAGTGTATCTCAGCTGCTTTGTGACTCCACAGCACAGGCAGACCTGTTAGGCTCTTATAAAATTTATGTGCAGAACTGAGTTGCTTTAAATCTCTCTCTCGCTCTCACACACACACACACACACACACACACTAGTCCTCATGGCTGAGCACACAGATAACAGATAGCAAAGGGAGGTGGTGCTGGAAACAGGACTCCCATCAGTCATCCTGGTGCAGTCTCTCTCCCACACACACACACACACACACACACACACACACACACTCGCCTGCATGCATGCACAATCTAACCTTCAGGCATGTCAGTGAACAGAAAATACAACAAGTATAAAGTCCAAACACCATTTTTTTTTTTTTTTTTTTACTTTTGGACCTGGAAATGATGCTTATGTTTATGCAAATATTTACATTTCCATATCCATATGTTCCTGAGGAGACTTCTTCATTTTAAGAGCCAAAAAAAACAGTGAAAAGACTGTCAAGGGCAAAATCTACTTCCTCTGGATTTTTCCCATCGCCAGAGTTTTTTTGGCATGACTCTATGGTGAATTAGTGTGTGTTATGGCTTGAAGGGCCGGATCTCAGTATGGCTGGAAACTGGGACACTTAGATAACAGTTGGCAAATCAGGAAATGCATTGCTCAGAGGAGCGCAGAGAAAAGGAGTGGATAGAACGCATGAAGTAAAAAAAAAAAGAGCCTTGACAGACAACTACAGGAGCCCAGGGAGCGATGAGAAAGAAGAGGAAACGAGGTAGCGTCTGATCCTGGTCCCTCGTGTCTCCTTCCAGCTTTCCCTTCTCTCACTGAGCGAGCGGGAACGGCTGTCAGGGACGATCGGACGAAATGGAGAAAGACGGAAAAAGTAAAGATGGCTCCTGAGGAGATGCACCAGACCCGGCACTTCGAGGGAGGACGTTCATGCTTCAGTCTCTGCTGAGACTCGTCTTACCACCGGACGTCCTCGTCAGGACCGGACAATATTCAAACGCGCCGAGAGTTCTGTGACGCCTTTCGAGTTGGGGTTCATTCTGATAAACCGAACAAGCGGCAAGCGGCTGACGGACGTTTATCCCCACGTGTATAATCAGGAGCTCCGTCTGTCTCCTCACCTGTCCCCATTAGCAGCCTATCATAAAGACGGGGAAGTGCACACCAACCCTCTGGGGTGAATTACACACACTTCATGAACACCTAAAGTTAATTCAGTTGAGAAGATCCAGGACTGATCTGTTGTCTTGCCGATGCAGAAGACAAGACAACGTCTGTGTTTTATTAGCACCTGGAATGTAGAAATCAGAATTAATAAATCAGTTTGTTCAGCAGTTTGAGCAGCAGAAGGCGACTGTGGTGAGGAAAATACTCCTCATGAGGAAGAAAACCTTGAGAGGAACCAACGAACCCGTCCTCATTTATGTAGGTGATACCAGACAGTACAAACCTAAACAAATCCCTTCTGTATCTGCGTGCTGGGTTACTACAGCACTGTTTCCTACAAGTCCTACAACCATCTGAGCGACTGCCGACACACACCGTCACTGTGGACATGTATCATTTTTGTAGATTTCAAGAAATCTAATTTGCAGAACAGAAACCAGAACAACATCAACCACATCTGTTCAAAACACTTCTAGGGGAATTCAGTTCTAGCAGTTTGATCTTTGTCCTGAGTTGACAACGACATCATCTTCATGAATAACATGATAAAATATAAATAGGGGATCCTACTACTATATGTTCAAGTCTAAGCGGGACTTTTGATTGTAGAAAGTTCAAGGTAGAAAGTTCTCTCAGTTCAATGGAGCCGTGATTGGACTGTCTGTCTGAAACGCTGGCCTCCCAGGAACTCCTTTAATTGTGTTTCCAAACCTTTGGAGCGAGGTCAGGACTGTACGTCCAGTCTCATCACCGTACCTTGCTTGAATCACAAGTCCTGGTTTGACTTGAACACCCACGCACATTTGTTTGTTTATTTCACACATCATCATACGCTTGGCACATCATACGTCTGTGTCAGTGTTATACCTGTGTTGAGTGAGCTTTCGCATATGCAGTGTTTATTCCCACGAATCGAACCCTGTTGTGTTTTCCTGTTCTGGCTACGCAGGTGGGAACACAGCACTCACACTCCGCCCGAGGACGCCTGAGCGAGCTGTTCCCAGTTTGATTCCAATCAAACTCTAGAGCGGCTTGATTTTTCCCTGAGAAGGCGATTAGATTCTGATTTTACTCGACCGCAGGAGATGATCCAGACGTGCCGGGTGTTTAGAGATGCTAAACTGAGCAAAAGGACAAAGTAATACAAACCAAATGTTTCTGGTGAACGATTCCCATGTGTGGACAAAAAACATCTACCATTTATAGGAAGAAAATAATATTTCCACTCTCTCTGTGCGTCAGGAGAATCGTATCCCTGCGAGGATTTCACTGTTTCTGGTAAGTAAGTAGTAAGTATGCATTTGCATTAGGAAGATTAGAAGTGCAATATTTTTCCAGCCAGAGCCATGAGCTGTGATGCTTAATTCAAGCCATAGCTAACATTAAACTGCAAAGTGAACACTCGTTGGTCAAAGTTCACCTACCAGTCCTGATAGAGCTTGCAGTTCGAGCTACAGTTTGAGTTATGAACTTAACATCAAAGATACAAACCTGCGTTTGTGCATGTTCAATCGTGGAAGTTAGATCACATGTCCGGCGTACATTGTATTACGTGCGTGCAGCTTGCATCCTCTGCAAAACTGTGAAATGCTGGCAGACATCGCTCGTTCTTTTAACATGAATCATTCAAACATCGACACAATTCTAAAGAACGCTGGACTGTAATATGCTATGTGTGGCTGATTGTGTTAGTGTCCTAGTTCTTAGGCAATATTTGTAGGACTTACGAACAAATTGAACTTACAAACACGCTCTCGGAACAGAACTCGAGCGTATGTAGGGGATGTAATGTTGTTGGCTACGGGGCGCAAGCTGTCGAGAGGGTGCTAGCCCATCACAGGGCGCAAGCTCACACACACTCACACTACGGGCTAATTGGTGTTAGAAAGTTCTGTTTATTGCCAGCAAAACACCTGGTGTCATGTATGTCTGTTACATAACCTGGTTAATATCGGATCTAAGGGGATGACAGGAGCATGGGAGAGTTAACACAATTCATATATAATTATGTGGAAAAAAAAGCTCCGTAGGTTATATACAGGAAACAGAATTGAGCGATTATTTCTTAATGACTCTTCTACTCTCTTCTAGTTGTTTGTTCCTTTGTCACGTGACTCCCATAGACGCTACGCAGTGCAATAGATTCAAAAGAACAAACGACTCAGACTAGAAGATATGAGAGCTGAGCAGCTCATTCTGTTTATTATAATATGTCCGTAGCTGCATTGTAATATTTTCATAACTGGAACTATAGACAAAAGTTGTGTATGTAGACGTGTTGGGGGTCTGTTTATTGAAAATGCAACATTTTATTTTATTTCTGATCAAAAGAACGAAATGAACTAAATGACTCAAAAAAAGATTCGTTCATTTTGATGAACGAGATTCAAAGAACCGAGTCACTAGAATGATTCAAACTTCCTGTCACTAATTCAGACACGTCACATCCATAACACGGGTTTATCTGAAATCTTCAATTCCAAAAATGACATACATTTTAAAATCTACACTTTTTATGTTAATTTATCTCTTTTTTTAATTGTACAAGTCTAACACTTTCTGCTTCTGTCTTTAAAGATCACAGAGTTTTTAGAAATTCCGTACCTTAATGTCAAATCCATTAAACACTGGAAAAGTGTTAAAATTTAAATAAAAAATAATAATTATTAAAAATAAAAGTGATTATGAGTTTTAGATGATTATTTTTTTTTTTTTTTAGCTGCTGATATTACATTACACACATATGATATTACAATTAGTCAAAAATTTTCCGCACTCTGGCTGTAGAATTTATTTAAATGAACTTTTAGAAAAGACAAATACATCATTTTCCATCATGCTCTTCTTGCTTTTCAATACACTTTGTCCGTCTGTTGACAAGCTTCCGTATTCCCTCATTAAAAATTTTTTATTCTGAGCCCAAATGCACCGCTGTCTTCATTTTTATATCAAAAGTGAATCTTCGACCTTGTAGTTCTGTTTTCAGGGACCAAACAGGTGAAAGTCTGATGGAGTGAGATCAGGACTATAGTGAGGACGTGTCGACAGTGTGTGCAGAAGTGTCACGTAAGATCACGACGCCCTCAGAAATCAGTCCCCTGCGTTTAATCCGAAGTTTAGTCTTCAGCTCCTCAATAAGCGTCTCACTGTAACCAGCACTGTTGATTGTTGAACCTTTTCCCTGATAATGTTCCAATACTTCTGGCCCTTGAGATCAACAGAAAACTGTAATTGTTGATTAATTTTCCAGCTGATGTTCGACTTTTTTTCGGTCTGTGATTGAGGATGTTTCCGTTCCAGACTCCGCCGTTTACTCTCAGGCTCGTAGTGGTGAATCCTCACCAGTAATGATTCTCTTTAAGAAACTTTCACCTTCCTTAGAGTATCAGTCCACATTTTGTTTGCAGATGTCCAAACACTTCTGTTTATGTTCTCCAGCACCAGGTTCACCCTCAGACCACAAAAAAACATGAATCACTGCACGCTGCTCTTCTTTCATGCAAATCACAAGCGGGGGTCCAAAGGTCTGGATCTGACCTGCTGAATATCTTAAATCAAATCTAAATCTAATATCTTAGTGTTAGAATAAATTCCCATAAATTCTGTGTTATGATCTCTGATACTGATATCACACGCCTCACCCTGAGATGGAGATGAATTTCAGTTCCTCCAGCAGGCAAATGCAGCCATCGATAAGAAAACAACACATAAATGAGTTCCTCAAAGCAACAGTGCAGAGCTCACCAAAAATAAAAGCTAATCAGGATCAATTAATGGAACACTGTAGTGGATCCCACTGGGTCTCGTATGATTTCGGGAACATTAGCACATATTCCTTTTGGTAAATCTGTGAAAGTGCTGGCAGAAGGGCCCGTGCCATCCGTTAGCCGCCGCTCGAACACAGCAGGAGCAGACGCTCGGCTCGGAACGCTCCGTTCCACTGTATTGCATTTAATTTGTCGAAAAAGCGCCTGATACAGCAAGACATCTTTTATTTATTTGCTTGGGAAAGCCTCTATCAAATGAGCCACTGAACCCGAGAAGAGACAATCCTCCTTCACGGCCACTCTAATATTCATTTTTATGAGGCCACGCCGCTGCCTTTGGCTAGTGTTAGGCAAGACAGTGACCTGTGGAGGGAGAAATATTAATAGGTGTTTAGTGCCTTTTTTTAAATTGTCAATGTTGTATTTGTAAATGAGGCATAGGATTAAATAATGCAAAATCTAATATAGTTTTAATTAATATTAATAATGAACTGGCTGCTGTAACTGTATCTAATTTACATCTGGGATTAATATCTATTTATCTATCTATCTATTTATCTAACTCATTATGGTTTTCAGATTTAATATATAATTGAACTTTATGGATCATTGGTGTATGAATAGTCCTACATAGTGTATATCAATCAACGTCATTTTTATCATGTACTCAAAATAAGCATTGTGGCAGAATAATAGAAAATGAATCAGGTTGGTGTTTTGTGTCTTGCTGATATGCTGTTGGGAATCAGGGCAGGAAAATATCACAAGAAAATATTAAGATATTAATATCATGATAAAATAAATCACTGATTTATTTAAATTAAATAAGAAAAATAATAAGAATTCCATTTGTTTAAAGCAGCTAGTTATTAAATATTTAAAACAGTTATCGGAAAAATATATAAATGTTATATTTAGCTAAAATGACAATTAAATTACAGTTAAACCTCGGGTTGTGAGCATTCGTGCTTGTATATCAAAACACTCGTATATCAAAGTGAATTTCCACCATAAGAAATAATGAAAACTTTGACGATTCGTTCCACAACCCAAAAATGTTCATATATAAATAATTAATGCAAAATATAAAGTAAAAATAAAACAAATGAACCTGCACTTTACCTTTGAAAAACACAGAGCCGACCCTTCTGTAACTTATGTCTTTATTGACAACAACAGAAAGGTATGAAATAGTTACAACAAAAGCTAATGACACACACGTGCTCTGCTTCCCGCCTTCAGCTGCTTGTTCTCCGCTCTTTTTGAACATGCCAATCCTTACCATTACTTACTACTGCCATCTAGTGGATAAGTGGGTTTATTGTTCACCTATCCACTAGATGGCAGTAGTGATGGTAATGGTAAATATTGCCCAGCCTCCCAGGAACTTCTTTAATGTCTTTTCCAAACATGTCTTGAAAATATCTTGGAGCGAGATCAGAACTGTCCAGGGGACAATAACTCCCAGCTGAGTTCCTGTAACGTGCAAGTGGTGATGGTGAATGAGTGTGTGTACAGTTCACACACACAGATGTGTCTATTCCGCAAGTTGGCGCGACGTTATCTGTCAATTATTAATGTTCAGTCGTTCCACTCACTGAATGTTCACGGGAACAACTGCAGTGAGCTCCGAGCCACCTCGGCCGGGATCGTCTAAGAGTAACAGAAAGTGAAGTTTAAGGAATAAAATAGAATTAAAATGTAATTTTCAGTGAAACAGGAACAAAATGTAAAAAATGAAAATGTAAAGTGTGAGAAGTATGAAAGTATAAAAATATAGAAGTATAAAAAAAATATAGTGTGGTATGTGAGAGCTGCAGTGTGATTTGAAACAGAGAAAGTAAAAAGATAAAAGGATGTGTATCAGCAGCAGTGTGATTGTCCAAAGTGCAGCATAGTCATGTGTGTGTGTGTGTGTGTGTGTGTGCGCGCGCCCCACTCCTCATACCGAGACTGCTGTCAGTGTAAACAGAAAGTACAGAGACTTTTTTTTATCTCTAGCCTCTTTTTGACAATTCCACATAATTGGATTTGTGGCGTTTATGCGATTAGAACGCTGATCTTCTCCTCTGTGTGATTTGTTGATAAATCAGATTTTTGTGCAAGCGCAGCTTCATCCTGCGTCTGTAAATGCTTCATATTTAAGAACTCGATTTGAGATCTTTTGTTGTGATGACGCTGTAAGATCCGAACACACACATGATCATTACTAATGTGATCAGCTCGGTCCTGTGGCTAACAGATGAAACTATCCAACACATCAAAAAGTAAAAAGTTTAGTGAGAAAGTAAGACTTCAGTCAGACAGTCTTGACTTCTCAGTGTCACACAGATTTCATTTCTGTAAACCTGTATTTCCCAAAAAGAAAAAAGAAAAATAATAAATAAAAAACTATTCTAAATTTCAGTCGGCACAATTAGACAAACAGTTTAACTCTTTTTGGAAAAGTTCCACTTCTCCCTGACAGAGCTACAGTCTGTGAGTACAGTTCGTCTATTGTGTTGTGTTGTATTTTATTCTGTAACAGTGAACTGTCAGGGGCTGCAATACGTCAGTCAGCAAGAGAACAATCATTTCTCAAAGTCAATGTGTTCAGGGCAAGAAAAATGGGCAAGCGTAAGGACCTGAGGGACTTTGACAAGGGGTCAGACTGTGATGCCTAAAAAATCTGGGCTAGAGCGTCTCCAAAAACTCCAGCTCTTGTGGGATGTTCCTGGATAAACCAAATGTGGTCGAAGGAAAGAAGGCCGGTGAACTGGCGACAGGGTCATGACTATCCAGCGGGGAGTGAAGACTGGCCCATGAAATCTGATCCTTACTGCAGCTCAAACTGTTGAAAAGGTGAATGCTGGTTCTGATAGAAAGAAGTCAGAACACACAGCACATCACAGTTTGTTGCATATGGAGCTGCGTAGCTACAGAGTGGTGAGGTGCACATGCTGGCCCGTATCCTCCACCAAAAGCTCTTTCAGTGGGCTCGTGAGCATTAGAACTGGACCACGGAGCAATAGAAAAAGACTTACCCAGGGAAGAGATGGCACTAGGTGGCACTGTGAGAAGAAGGTGAGTCTATGGAGGCAGTGTGATGCTCTGAATGATGTTCTGCTTGGAAACCTTTCATGTGGATGTCACTGTGACACGTCCCACCTACCTAAACACTGTTACAGACTGAGTTACACCCCTTCATGGAGACGGTGTTCCTCATGGAAGTGTCCACTTTCAGCAGGATAATGCACCCTGACACACCACACACACTGTTCAGGAACGCTTTGAGGAACGTGACAAAGAGTTCAAGGTGTTTCAAGGTGTTTGTGAGATCTGATTATCATCCATGCAGCGCTAAAGTGATTATGGGTTGTGTTTGTCTACAGCGAAGTTTACAAATACGCAAAAATCATTTATGTTAGCTATCTAGCTACCTGACTGCCTGGTCGAGCAGCAGTAGTGTTGTAATGATGAACTTTAAATGTTAAAATGTGTGAATTTTAGTGACTGGGATTTTAACTAATCAGGAGCACCAGAGAGACTCAGAGACCATGTGTTTTATTGTTTATTGTATGATCATGTTTACTGGGTGTGTAAAAAAACAGATACTGCCAGTCAACAGCCCAACAACCATAGGGCCAAATAGTGATGTTTAGACAACCAAAACTGCAGCTCTTCTGGAATGTTCCTGGTCTGCAGTGGTCTGGACGAACGAAAAAGTGATCCAAGCCAGTGAAACCAGAGACGGGGTGATGGGCGGCCAAGGCTCACTGATGCACATGGGTAATGAAGGCTGGAATCGTGTGGTCCGTCCCAATAGAAGCTCTAGTGTAGATTAAACTGAGGAAATGGTTAATGTTGGTTGTGATAGAAAGGAGTCAGAACACACAGTGCATTAGTGTTATGGTGAGAAAGCAGGACCTACTCAATTAGGCGGGTCATAATTGTTTATGGCTGATCAGTGTACATACAAAATATAATGATCTTTATAGATAATGATCTCTGTAGATATGTTCCCTGATATGTTCATGTCCAATCGGATGATGGCAACTGGTTCAATTTTTTTTTTTGCAAAAGATTGATCAAAAAAATCCATTTTCTGGCCATGTCTCATTTTTTTTCTGCACAAATAACCCCAGCACTGTGACGAAGACTGGCTTGGTGAGGCGAAAAATGAGGCAATGGAGAGAAATGCGTAAAATAAAAGGCATGAAGTGAGCTGTGTGAGAGTGCGCGCACGCCGTAAATATCTGCCCCGACCTCGTGATAACGTTCTCTTATTTAACCAGGAGGCTGATTTAGGAGGAAGAAGGAGATGGAAAATCAATGTTTATGCTATAGAGGTTGAGTGACCTTCTTTACCAGAGGAGCTGCAGGACTTGCTGGTTATGCTGTCGTTACTCATCCCAGAGTCCATTGCAATGAATTTTCCCATTCCACCTCATTCACTCCTCCCATCGCGGGTATACACACCACCGCTGCTCGAACACGCCGCCTGATCCTCGATGTGCCATATTAATCTTTTTTCTTTTTTTTTCATGTACATGGATTCTTTGATTTGCAACAGCGGCAGATGTTATTAAATGGATTTGAGTGAATAAAAAGAGGGAGGGTGTACTTCTTATTGGAATAGAGAGAATAAATCTCGGGGTGAAATCAAAGCCGTAAACACTCCTGAGAGGGAGAGAGGGATGATAGAGGGACGGACGATAGGGGGAGGGAGGGACGGACGGAGGGAGGGAGGGAGATGGATGCCACTGTCTTTGATTGAGTGGCTTCCTCAAGTTTGAAAGGATGGATGTTTCTGGAACTGGACGAGAAATAAATAAAAATGCATATGTTGGGTGTGAAAATGTAAAAGTGCCATTTGTAAAAATAAAATATAGCTTGATGTATGAGCTCATAAATTAAATCTTCCAGCACACTCAACTCTCTTGCAGGTATAAATTGCAGACCTTTTTAAAAAGACGCAACACTAATATTAAAAATTCTGCCTCGCTGCCCAGTTTTGAAACTTTTGCAGACTTTAAGGTCACGGGTTTTGTTGTGCCGTCAAACAGAATTTCTGCGTGCTGACACTCGCACTGACCTTGTGTTCTCTGTTAATAAAACTCCAGGTTAATAAAACTCCAGGTTTTTTGTTGACGTTGTTGCGAATTACAAAATACAACCCAGTGTTTGTTCAGTATACAGTACAAAACATTCACTTAAAGGAGGTCAGAAATCACATCAGAAGGAAGCCGTTGATAAAAGTGTAACAAACTCAAGCGATTTTTTTTTTTCCCTTCACTGCTTTTAAATTGCTTTATTATTACTCCTACAAAAGGATATTTAGAGGACAGGGTTTGTCCTTCATGCCAGTTTTTTTTTTTTTTTTTAATTAAACCCTGGCTCCCTCCAGCATGTCATCGTTCATCATGTCATCCGAGACACAGCCAGAAATATATCCAGAGAGCAAAACGTTCTCATCAGGTGCCTTCTACACATACACGCTAAAAAAAACCCCTGAGAAACATGACCTGTTCACTCTCTTCTGCTCTCCAGCTGTAAAGCGTCTGCGCCTCGCCTTCCTGTTCCTCATTAAGGTGAGCGGAACCGGATGTGATCTAGACCCACTGACGTGCCTTTCAGTTCAGCATGCATGTAAAGAGTTACCGTAGCCTTCCTGTCCGCTCTGCTCTCAGCATCATTGGAGGGTTTCTAAACAATCTAAAGTGTCCACCTGGCACCGACGCCCATGTCACTCACAATGTGTCTCAATGACACTGAGATCACAGAGATGTGAAAATTATCTAAAAAAAAAAATGCATGAACTATAAAGTGTTCCTAATAAAGTGGACTCACGATGGGATAAACACATAAAATAAGCATGCACTCAAGCTCTCTCCCAGATATACTGTATAGAGGAATGCACTTTGGAGTCGGTTCTCACTAGCACTCAATAAAAGATGCCACGTGCCAGGAGTAATAAACAGTAATTTGACATGAAGCAGGAGGAGATCCGTCCTCTCTCTCTCTCTCTCTCTCTCTCTTTCTCTCTATCCATATATCTCCTCCTATGCCCAGGAGCATGGCCTTCACAATATTAACCTGTCTGCTCACCCAGTATGTATGAATCAGCAAAGGAGGTGATGCTGTGACAGCAAAGGACTAACAGAAACCACTGACTCTTTTGTGCTTTTCATTCACTCGCTCAAACCTAATTTTACTTCTTTTAGCATCTCTGTCTGTCTGCATCTATGTCTGCGTCTCCATCTCTGTCTGAATCAGCGTCTGATTCTGCATCTATGCTAATCCTTAACATCCTCGTCTGCTTCTATGTCTGCATCTCTGTCTGAATGTATTCCTGCGTCTATTCTTTAAGTAACATATAAATATACAAAACATGACGGTCATGTGACAGGATTTTCTCCAGTGATTCTTTCACTCTGTGATTTTTCTCTTTGACTGAACAGCCATTAGACTTTTAATCTTTTAATTTCATCATCTTATACCGTAAAGTGTTGTTCACAGGCTTGAGATGGAAAAAAGGTGAGCACGTTCCTCGCATATTTTCTCATCACAATTTTTTCTTTCCACCTCTGAAGTTATCTCCTGTGTGTCAGCTGGACACTTCCTGCCCCCTTGTGGAACAAACAGAGCATAACAATAATTTTGTAAAACGTTTTAATGGATTCTTCTGTTAATTAGGAACGCTTACAGATTTTTTTTTTTGTGCAGAACAAACTGTATTTGTTAGGGTTTATAAAAACAATTCTGATATATATGTAGTATTTTTTTAAAAACTGTAAAATAAGCTTAGACATTTAAAAATCATTGGATTTGGTACTAAAGTCATAACTTGTTAAATGAGTCATGATTTTTTTAAATTAAGAACACCAAATTAACACCTTTAAGGATTAATTGAACTTTTATAGTATTCAGTTGTGTTCAGACTTAAGCTCTCTTAATTTAAGACTGAGAATTTGAACTAATTAACTAATCCCTAATGTTTTGAAATTAAAATGTTAAAAGCCATGAACGTGAAGCTAAATGATATAAAATAGTTTGTCTTCTTTACAAAAAAACCCTCCTTTGTCCCTGTCCTTTACCAAATATCTTAGTATTTTAAACATATACAGTTCATAAACATTATAATTAGTAATTCATTTAAGTTTCATGTTAGACCTGAGTAACTGATCAACCCCAGATCATAACACTGTCTCCAGAGACTTGTACAGTGGACACTATGTATGATGGGTGCATCGCTTCATGTCCTTCCCTTCTCACCCTGACACGCCCATCACTCTGGGATAGGATCAGTCTGGACTCATCAGGTCACATGACCTTTTTCCATCGTTCCAAAGTCCAGTCTTTATCATCCCTAACAAACTGAAGCCTTTTTTCTTCACACAAAAATAATACCTTGTGCTTCAAATGAGTTTTTTGTTTTATTAAAGATGTTTGTACCATCATTGTTTTCCAGAAAAAGCCCAGTTTTATCAGGACATTCATGTTCATGATGAGTGTATAAACCTCTGACTATAACTGTACTTATTACACACTATAACTAGATATATCAAGTAAGGGGCAAATATTTTTGATCAAGCTAGTAATTTAATTTACATTAAAAGTGTTTAAAATAATTGTAAAACCCATAACTTACTTGAGCCTCTCAATTTCTGTCTCAATTTATTGTTTAAAATGTTTTTTAATCATGAAATCTGCTGGGATTGAGATTTATTTTCTAATTAAAGTATAGTTTAGTGCGAGTCTGGTTCAGAGCGGCGACTCCACCGCCAGCAGCTCGTAAAGATGCAGCTACACTTTTATTATATTTCACACGTTACTAAATCAACAAAATAAAAGTGAAATTAAAATAAATGAAATGTCATGACTTAATAAAAGAAGCTTCTCATGAGACATCATCGCGCTACACAGCTTCCCTGACTCTTTTGTTTTTTTGTTGGTCACATGACATGATGGATATTAAGACATGAACTTTAAAAAGTTTGAAAACTTTCACAGTTTATTTAATATTATTATAATATAATCTGTAATTTTCTGTGCATCGTGTAATGTGTGTGTGTGTGTGTGTCTGGAACGGGAGGAGGGACGAGGGACAAAAATTTACAATAAAGGACATAACGTAGAACTAAACTCAGAAATATTGAGTAAAAAGAATCTATTTACATTTCTGTCACGTCAGACGAGTTTCAGAAAATAATTACCAGCGGAAACGGTGCCACGGGTCTAAACGACATCATAAACGACAACAACAGTGTAATAAACATCCTAAAGTGGTGCCTACAGACACTCTGTCTCTCTCTCTCTCTGTATGATGAAGAGTCATCACCTTCCTCTTCCCCGCCCCCCACTATGATCTCAAGCTTGTGACGTAACAGAAAGGCTGCTGTGTTCAGAGCACCGGACGCTTTACAGGATATAAGTGTAGATGGTGGGGGTTTGAAGCTGCACCGCGGCGGTGTTGGTTGTGGTGATGACGGTGAAGGTGATGTGTTCATAGCGAGGCCAGCTCCTGCGTCAGTCTCTCCTTCTCTTTCTGCAGCTCCGTGATGCTCTTCTGGTTCTGCTCCAGTCGATCCTCCAACCACTGCAACAGCGGCCCGCTCACTGCTGACATCTGACTGCACAGGTTTTTGGTGAATACTGAGAAACACACACACACACACACACACACACACACATGCTTTATAAATTCAAGCCCATAAATTTTGCAACAGTGAGTTTTATTTTTTGGCATTTGGTCTCTGTACAGCAGCACATTGACTTTGAAATAAAGCACTCGAGATGTGAGTGAAGTCAAGACTTTCAGCTTTCAGTAGCAGGATGAATTCTGAAGGATGCGGCGCTCGGCAGATTCAGCCAAATGCTGCATACAGTAAAAACTACCCAGGAGTTTCTCAAGGCAAAGAAAGGAAATATTCTTCACTGAACAAGTCGGTCACCTGATCTCAACCCAACAGAGCAATTCAGATTTATAAATATAGCGCTTTTCAATTTGACAGAATAAAAAATACTTTGAAAAGTGTGAGGAAATGTGTATGAATCAGAATGATCAGATTGTCCCTGATGATGAATGAGCTGAGGGAGAAACTCCCTGAGATGGCAATAGGAAGAAACCTTGAGAGGAACCAGACTCTACAGGGAACAGGGATCATCTGGGTGATCTGAAGGCAGCTGCAGTAAAGGCCTGGAAACGAACCTCGAGGGAGAAAAAAACTCAGCATGTAGTCAAGTCCATGGGATCCAGACTTCAGTCACTGGCCACAAAGGATTTTCCTCCGAATATTAAAGGTAATGTACGTTTGTGACAAGTTAGCTTGTTCCATTAATTATGCCCCCCCCCCCAAAAAAAAAGTACGCACACATGAGCCTGTAATTCCTGAATGGTTGATGCCACACCTTTGTCAAAACCATTTGAATTAAAGCTAAAGGTCTTGAGTGTTTCATTTCAAATTCAGTGTGGTGTTGTACAGAGAGTAAAAGTAAAATAAATAAATTTGACAAATAATAAAATATTTGTTGGACCTGACTGACTGTAGGTGAACCCTGACCTGCATTTATACTACAACTCCTCCTACTATACAATCTTACTGCTGCTATTAGAATAACTACAACAAAAACTAATAACTACAACTACAACAATCACTACCTGCACATCAACAGCTTCTACTACCACACCTACTAGTAACCTCCCCCCAACTAGTACCACACCTACTAGTAACCCCCCCAACTAGTACCACACCTACTACTAACCTCCCTCCAACTAGTACCACACCTACTACTAACCTCCCCCCAACTAGTACCACACCTACTACTAACCTCCCCCCAACTAGTACCACTACTACTAAACCTGCTATTAATGCTACTACTACTAACTCATCCAACTACAAATTACATCATCTTCTACTACTAATAGTAATAAATCCTCCAAAACTGCTACCACCACAACCACACTACTAACTTGTCCAACTACTAGGGCTACAACTATTTATACCAGAACAACTAATGCTTCTGCTACTATTACTAACTCATCCAACTTCTACAACAACTTCTAATACGGCTACCTCCTCAAAGTACAACTACTAATATTACAACTAACACAGCTAATACTACAACGAGCACTGCTACCACAACTTCTATTACTACTACTAACTCCTCCATTAATTACTACTACAAGTACTAAAACTACTACTAACACTACAACTACTACAGCTACAACTATTACCAGAACAAAAAATATCTGTTTATAGTGATGTAGTATAGAATAAAGATTGTTATTCTTATCTTCTTGTAATGTATTATTATATGTAATATAAAACCCTCTACATGTACTACATTATAGTAATAAACTGATAGTAATAATAATAATAAAAGTATACAGCACTAAAAAATTATAACATGCTTTACAACAACAGCAAATCAATAAAAAGGGCAGAAAGTCAAACAGAACTTGTTGAGCAGATTAATGGAGGTGTAGCGCTGTACCTGATCCGTTGTGTATCTTTGTGATCGGATCCAAATGAGTTAAACTACAGCAGAGAGAGAGAGAGAGAGAGAGAGAGAGAGAGAGAGAGAGATTTGACTCGGTTCATTTCCCCATGGAACAAGTTTCATAAAAAGTAATCAAATCATTATTATGAGCAGCGAATCATCTTAATTACCGCGTGAACTTCCTGGAAAGGTCTCTACAATAATATCACAGAAATATGATTTAAAAACATAATGCATGCATTTTAATTCACCGTAACGCCCCGGAGCTCTTCGGATTGTTTATTCCATTTCCTCACAGTATATACTTTCTCTTTCTGCTTCTCCTGAGCTATTAAACCTGTTTAACTAATCCGCCTACTGGATTCAGGGAACTTTAGGTACATGGAATGGAAGGAAGCAAAGTAGGAAGAGAGCTTCACCTGTGAATCCTCCTGTACGTGTCCTGTTCCTCTTGACAGAGAATTCTGGGAAGTTCCACCGCAGATTCCAGACACACTTTACCGATGGCCTCATGAGGAACCACGTGGATCGGAATTTCGATTCTCTCGTACCTCGATTTAATACGGAGAACACGTGTAAGTTCACGGAACAGAAAAATAATACATTAGTCCTGAGGTACTGAGATTAATGCACAGATATAAAGGAAGTCATGACCTCACAGATGCCTTATAACATTTTATTATTAATTTATTAAACTAAAAGAGAAACCTATGATGCAAAATTCAGTTTTTAGTCGGGTTCAGACGGGTCACCAGTGTGCGAGTGCAAACAAAATAAAACATGTGAGGGGGGAAAAAAATCCCAGATTTTATTATTTTTTCCCTCATGTTTCTTATCAGATGGGGTTTAAACAAGTCAATTGTTTTTTCCCTCTAATTCGACCTCATATAAGAAGAGCCCCTCCCCCGAGCCCCTCCCCCGGGGTCAGGTCTGATGTCCTCTGGGTGGGCGTGGCTCCGCAGTATCTCATTTACTTAGACACTGAGACAGTGCATTTGGAGGAGGAGTGAAACACACACACTAGGCGGAGCTTTGAGACTTCTGTTAACTTGTAAAGAAATAGTAACATATGGGACCTTTAAACAAAGGACATTGTACTGTAAATCAAACTAAACTGAAATGATTTGTATGGTTTTTTTTTTATGAATATATAAACTATAATGTTACAGATTAATGAAACTAAAGACACTAAATAGACAATTCTGCTTTTGAACATTATAAATGTATTTTAGAAATATAATTTAATAATTTATAAACCTGAATGCATGACGGACAGCAGCAGTTTTAACATGAGCCAGTTTTTGATTTTAATATTTTGATAACATTTAATATTAATATTTTAATTAGTACTAATATTAATCATTTATATCAATTTACATTTAATTCATGTTTATTTCATTGATATTGTTTATGGCGATACACATTCCCTGCTCGAGTCGGTGACAGCGTCCAGCGTCAGCTCTGATACACTGCGCCTCATGTCGCGAGAAGTCTGTTCCCCCTCTCTCTCTCACACACACACACACACACACACTGATGTCTGTGCCAACGTGCCATGCCAACTGGCCGCAGTTTGTGCTGACCGGTGCAGCCTGGGGCGTTTTGAATCCTGTCTAAAGTCGCGCAGTGTGACCTCAGCTTAAGAAAAATAACCTGAGCAGATTAAACTTCTTGTATATAAATAAAATTGCAACATAAAAACCCAATGATTAAGTCAAAGATCATTTCTGCAAAAAAAAAATAACAAAAATAAAAACAATAGAAACTTTATATCTATAAAATGTTGAGTACTTACTCTGATCCTTTCTGGGCTTGAACTGACTGAAAGCACGTGTACAGAACTCGACCCGTCTGGAGGAGAACCAGAGAACCAGAGTCATTACCACGAGCAGAGCGGACGATCTGTTATCAGGAACTCTTTACTCTAACGCTTCCCAAACTAATGAAACACTGTGAGTCAGAAAAGGAACTACGAGAGAAAATCACACTACTTACTTATTTTATCTCATTTATTTTCCTGCAAAGTTAGATTTTGTGTCGAAATGATATTCACATTAAAAAACATTTAGCATTTAAATGAAGAGCGCTGTTTTAGTCTTATTGACTCTCCTGATTCGCTGCACTGATGGAGGAGTTTATTACCATGGGGTGAAATGTTCCTGGACTGGATTTACAATCCAAATTCTAAATAATAAATGTCCAGTGCTCTGGTATTAAACTAAAAGCATTGATCTTTCACTAGAGGGCGATATAGAGCTGTAAACTCAGCCACTGATCGAATGGTCTAATTATACACTTTGTAATTCCTAACCAGCAGCCTAAAGTAGATGTAATCATGTCTCTTACCAAAAGTACTGCTTTAATAATTTCCTGAAAACAGTGAAGTAATAAATCTTTTTTCCAGTTATATAATTTTTCCCTGTTATAAATATAAATATAGAACACATTTTAGAGGAGTTGTTTTTGTCTTATTGGTCACTAAACTGATTTTTTTTTTGGTCCGACTCACTCGACACTGGACTAAATAAGGCTGTTATACCTAAAATAAGTTTAACAGCCCTGAGAAAAACATTTACTGTAAATAAAATCAAGTTCTAAATTATGAATCGGAAATGAAAAATAAATGAGTGTGACTTCTGTTGTCTTTTTCTATAGCAATGTCTTTGTATAGAATAGTTTTTGGTTAATTTATGGGTTCAATTATGGTCGGTTAGATAGTCAGCTAATTAGATGTCCTAGTTAACTAGTTAGTTTCTGTTCATTTATGTTGTATGCAGCACCTTGGTCCTGGAGGAACGCTGTTTATATCTTATTTCATAATCTATTCCATATTTATTTCCTATTAATAATCTTTTTTAAGGTCACAGGCGGTCGTTTAAGCATTTCACTGCATATCGCACTGTGTATGACTCTGTATGTGACGACAAATAAAATTTGATTTTGTTTCGTTTCACTGTGTAATTACAATAAAAGCCGACTTGACTCGACCTTTTTGTGGCAGAATTGTTGTTTCCTCTCAAAGTTTGGGAGCCTTTGCTTTACATATACAGAACTGATTATGTAATCATGTGCATTAATGTAGTAAAGAACTGAATTCCTAAATGTTAATCCTTTACTGATCTCCAGCTGCTGATGTTCAGTTTTTCATTTTTGCTGGTTTTGTTGGTTCAGTTAAGGTTAACAGGGATGTTTAATTATTGATGTGTGTTTATTAGAATTAATGCATGTATTAATAATTGCCTTCATATTACTTAAGGTGTCGAAGTGCAGAAGGTCAAGGTTTGTTATTTAAAGTGTTAAATGTTGTGAATGAGTGAAATGATGGAATTTAATCAATGCGAAAATCATAAACTGCTCTTCGTTGCTTTACTTTACATCATCGTTCAAAAATTTAAAACTAGACCTACTCCGGATTCTGAACAGAGTCGAGAGGAACCGATTTTTCTCATATCATACATCATTAGATATCGAAGCGCTGACATACGAGTCTAAATCCCTGTGTCCCTCCCCTGATGTGTCTCAGTGAGACTCCTGTATCTCTCTCACCTTTGTGTTCTTATCCTCTATGAAACAGGAGAAGATGAGACCAACAAAACCCTGATCCATCATCTGGTACATGGCCTGCGTCCTCACGTCTGCACAGTGACACACAAACATTTAACCAAGGTCATTAGTACGATACAATTCATAGCGAGAATTAAACTGTGAAACGTACGCATGTTAAAAACTACTACAGATTTACTAGGAGATCATATAGAGAAAGGAGGGAGTTTTATTCTCATAGCTGTGTTCTGTTATGTGAAATGAAAAGTCCTGGTTAGACTTGAACGATGTATTCTACAGGAGTAACCCTGCGTTTCACTGACCGACGTGTGAAGGCCACACGGTGATGTGAGGATGAGAGTGGTACCATCCCACCACCCGTACGGGACGCCCCGTCATCTCAGCCAACCTGTGCTTTAGGTTAAGGAGTAAATCTTTTTCATCTTTATTTCATTTTAGTACAGTGTGGAACATCAAAACATGACTTTATCAAAGTACCAAATCAAATAGATTCTATTCTATTAAATGGTTAAACTCTGTTTTATTTGGTCTGTTCAGCTTCATATACCATCTCACGGCCATTTTCATTACGATATATAAATATCATCGATAGTAGAGATGCAACTGCCGTTCTGTCAAGTCTGGATTTTTTTGGTAAGAGAGTACAAAGTAAGAAACTCATATTTTGTTTGAATCGGTAAATTAATTCCCAAAACACTGGGTTTTTCCTCCCAAAACAGTGATCCGGATCCACCATGAGCTTCTTTGAGATGTACAGCAACTCATAAAACGTCTATTTTCTATATAATATGCCAGTATATCACTTTTTTCATCAGCTTATTGTACATTTAAGCCCTTGCCTTGTGGACTAACCCTAGACCGGGTCTTACCACTGTAGACATTGATAAATGCATACACTCATTGGCCATTTCATTAGGTACACCTCTTCAACTCTACTTTAACACAACTTTCTAATCAGATGGCAGCATCTCACTGCAGGCATGTAGACCTGGAGTCAAGAAGATCTGCTGAAGGTCAAACCGAGCATCAGAATGGAGAAGAAATGTGATTTAAGTGACTCTGGCGGTTGTTGGTCTGAGTTTTTCCCAAACTGCTGACCTACTGGGATTTAAACACACAACCATCTCTAGGGTTTATAGAGAACGGTGTGATAAAGAGGAAATCCCCAGTGAGGACAGTTCTCTGGGTGAAAATGCCTTGATGAGGTCAGAGGTCAGAGGTCAGAGGAGAACGGCCAGACTGGTTCGAGCTGATGGAAAGGCAACAGGAACTCAAATAACATCTCGTTACACCCGAGGTCTGCTGAAGAGCGTCTCTGAACACACGACACGTGGAACCTTGGAGCAGATGTGCTACAGCAGCAGAAGACCACACAGGGTGTCGCTCCTGTCAGATAAGAACAGGAACCTGAGGGTACAGGTCACATGGTCTCACCAACATCAGACACCTGAAGATCAGAAAAACATCACCTGGTCTGATGAGTCTCGATTTCTGATGGTCGGATAAGAATTTGGCGTAAACCACATGAGAGCGTTGGTCCATCGTATCAGAGGTTCAGGCTGGTGGTGGTGTGATGGTGTGGGAGAGATCGTGATCGTGTCCATCCCTTTATAACCACAGGATAACGCGCCGTGTCACAAAGCTAAAATCATCTCACACTGGTTTCTGGAACATGACGGTGATGTCACTGCACTCACACGGTCACATGACCTCACTCCGATAGAGCGCCTTTGGGACGTGGTGGAACAGGACATCACGGACATTTGTGTGACAAATCTGCAGTGACTGTGTGATGCGTTGTGCAGTTTGTGTGTGTGTGTGTGTGTGTGTGTGTATACAGTGTAAATGATTATTATTCCGAGTGCATTAAAATAAAATTATTTCTAGAAACAGTATCCGTTTCAGTAACACTGCCCCCTTGTGGAACAGCTGTTCATTTGATTGATGCACAAATTTAATTAGTTCAGTATCATGTAAAGTTGTGTAGATTTTTTTTTTTTTTTTTTTATGGTCACAGTTGTGTCTAAAAATATTTAGTTTGCTGGTCGGCTCAATGATGTGACTTTTGAGAAATTGCAAGAGTCGAGAAGTTCATCCTCAAACATCGTAAGACAGAAAAATAGTCTTTAATCCAAATCCCATCCAGAAAGGTTTAAAAGTTCAGTCAGGAAGAGCTGCTCGGCTTCAGCGTGTTTATTTCCTCTCATCAGTTTGCATCTGGCTGGAAGCCTCTCGGTAAATATTGAAGGACTCACAGGAGCTTCGCCTGGCCTTGTCTTTCACGTGTCTCACTGATTCTTTGAAGTGGAGGAGGAGAAATTTTAGAAGAGGCTGATGCTTCCTGAATGATGGATACAACTGCAGCAATCCTCCTCCTTCCATCCTCCACTCTGCAGCAGCGGCGGCGCTCAAAAGGAATAGCACATCGCAACAATCCATATTTCATAAGCTCTACGTCATGGAGAGGATGCCGCTAACGTGCCTGGGGATGCGAGACCAACTCGAGATCAAAGCAATGAAGAAAAGAATCCTCCATCTGACCCTGTCTGAGTCACGAATCCGTCACTGTTTTTGGTGTCCTTTTAGTCCTGCGTCCATGACAGTGAGCGTTCCATCATGGAAAAAAAAAAACCTCACATTTAATCTGAATGAATCGCAAACTATTTGATCATAAAGTTTACTGAGATTGAGAATCTTACGAGTTGAAAAAGTGGGCGGGGCTTCCAGGTGGCATCAGTTAAAACACCTGGAAATGTTTGGCAAGAAATGTTGCAAATCGAAATTTAAATCTAAAATTTCTTTTTGAGAGTAAAGAACCATGTCACGTATCAACATGTTTTTATCCAAGATTATGTTCTCGTCTGTCTCTCTGTCTGTCTGTCTGTCTGTCTACACCACCGCTCAAAAGTTTGGGATCACTGGCAAATTTCTTTGTTTTTTACAAAGAAAAACAACCTTGCAATTCACAAACAATTTTATTCATTTCACATACAATTAAAGTGAGCCGGAGTTCTGAGTGTAATGGAGCGGACGGCACCGTCTCTGGATCTGAACCCTCCTGAGCTGTTGTTGTGGGAGGAGCCTGACCGTGTGGTACGGAGGAAGACTGAAATCATCAGATTATCTTAAAGAATTGACAGCTGGATGTCTAGGGTCTGCCTTTTGCTGCAAAAGGTGTTTTTTTGAGGAAGGCAAAGTTTGAAGAACTCATTCATCATTTCCATCAAAATCATTATTTCTACCTTTGACAATGTCTTGTTCTTTTGCTGTATTTTCTATTCAGTCTAATTCTGTGTTTTTCTTTGGAAAGCAATAAAATTTCTAAGTGATCCTAAACTTTTGAGCGGTAGTCTGTCTATCTATCTGTCTGTCTGTCTATCAATCTCTCACAGTTACCTAGTTTTCACATTTTTTGTGTGCACTGTTTTGTAGTTTTCAGCTCGTTTTATTAAATTGTCCACAAGGTTTAGTAAAAAGACTGAAGTAACTACACAAAATCCGATGTGAGCTCCAGGTCTCTGTAAGTATGTGTTTGTTTTTTCCCCTCCTGGATGCATTTGGATTGTTTAAGTCTGACACTTGTGTTCCAGGATTTTCCTCGATTTATAATTCTGAATGTTCTATGCTCTGTGTGTGTGTGTGTGTGTGTGTGTGTTTTTCATTGACTCCAGACTGAAATCATTATTAGATTCATTTGTTAACAATGTATTTAACAGTCTGGGGAAATCATATTATATCACAATAAACATTTCTATAGTTTGTAATTTTTTGTTTTCAAATCAGTGGTTCCTGATTTAACTGATGCCAAATGTACATCTTTTATCTTTGCTCAATTTTTCCATTTCCAAAAAATAAATGCTAATGTATGCATGGTATTTGTTGAATGGCAGCGTAGAAGGTGTGTAGACTAGAGCCAAGTCCTCATCGCTTTCTCTCTCTCTCTCTCTCTCACACACACACACACACACGCTTAAGAATATTCCAACATTAATATGAACACACTGAAAAAAAGACACGAGGCACATGAGTATCTGAAACTCGAGTATCTTTATTCAGCGTAAGGAACAGCTAACCCAGACACACGAAGGGTTAAAAACAGAATACCGTCGTTACTCTTATAAACAGATCACAACAAAAAGCACCTAAAAAACAGATCACTTCAAAGTCAAAATGTCTATCAAAATAATAAAATAAACTAAATAAAACCCCCAATGCCTTTCCAAACTGTAACATCGTAACATCTGGCGTTTGAGACACGGCGACACAGAGGCAGGAGGAGTGTGAAGTATCGCCTCAAGCAGCAACGCAAAGGGTTTTTAGCTTTAACAGGAAAACTGGACCCTAAACCCCGTTCCATAACAGCTATCCTTACATCAGAGTTAGTGTAACAGAATCTAATCCTAAAAGTGCCGGAGATCAGAAAAAAACTCTTTATAGACCTTCAGTGGTCCGAGATTAGACTGAAAAATAAAACAGTTTTTCTGTTTGAGTATTTTCCTGCTGATGGATTTGAGGAACGAAGCTAATCTCACTAAACTCACTTGTGTGGAATTCTGTTAGGATAGTGAGAACGTTTCCATGGTAACAGTTCAGCCACTGAGACGTGAAAACACGCTGCAAAGAAAAGCATTTAATTGCTGATTTGGTTAGGCTTTTTGGTAGGAGATTTTTTTTAACGTAAGGAGTCTCCAGTGTCAGAGCTTTAAAACAGAGATGTAAGAGAGAGAGAGAGAGAGCGACGAATTTGCCCCAGGCAGCAATACTACAAGTATTCAATAAACACTGGAATGTTGTGTAACTCGTGTTGTTCATTGTTTAAACGTCACGCTTCGTACCAAGCCGTAATCTCTTTTGCTGCTCCGCATTCCAGTCCAGTAGGTGGTGGCGTTGCAACTGCACATAAACTCAAAAGAAGAAGAAAAGGAATAAGAAGTGGCTTCTATTTTCTGCCAAAGCCGTGGTTTATTTTTAAGGAAATCTCATGTGTGGAATTTTACACCAATTATCATTTGTAAATAATTAGTTTGTTAAGAAAATCTTAAATAATTGAAAAATTGATTTTGAATTGAAAACTGATCATCAACAACAACAACAAAAAAAAAGATTAAATCTCACAGCTTTAGTAAGAAGAGAACCACACTGACCTCGAGACGTTCCACAAACAAAAACAAAACAAAACTTAACCGTTAAAGAGTGTGACGTCTCGCAAAGCTAGACACATATTACCCTGTAAAATATGGATAATACACTGTAAAATAATAATGAATATTATAACCGTACTCGGCTGTGTGAGCACAGGAGGTTCAGAGAGGCATTCTGGGAAAATCCACCAGACGCGGCAGACGCCTCATGAAGCGTTATGGATTTTAGAATAAACAGCAAAAACGTCTCAGATCTGCAAACCTGCAGAGCAATTTTGAACCGAAAAAACCTCACAGTTCTTTTTTAAATACAATGAAACCTGGGACTGTGAGTAACACGGTTTTGCGAGTGTCCGCAGGACGAGCAAAGATTTTATATAAATTTTGACTTGAAAAACGAACAAGTCTTGGTTTACGAGTACTGAGTATCATGTATCACGCATGCGCTTCTTGTTTTGACGTCGATCGTCACGTGATCACAACTGAACCAACAGTTTTTCTCTCTCTTGTGCTGCGGAATTGTAGGTAATCGTCTCCCCTGCTGGGTCTTAGTGATCGTCTCTTACTGGTATAATCAACATCCGTGCACGCGTGTACTGTT
>JAQMYJ010000011.1:377185-388663 GCA_030014305.1 Clarias laeviceps | reverse complement strand
GAGTTTAATTTAAAAACTAAACATTTAATGTTTGACACTTAAATCCAATTTGCATAATAATTTGGAACGTAGTGTAATATGTCTGACTCACCGGGGACGACCCGATACCATATCATCACGATACCTCGGTGCCGATCAAGATTTTATAATTATACCAAATACTTTTTCACATCTTGTTACAAACCTTAAACAAACGTAGCAAATAATTCACTCCTACCACAGAGGAGGCTACAGACGCCACCTGGAGGATTATAGGGGAACGGCAACATTTCACCTCATCAAATACAAACATGCTGTATTAAAATTAAAAACTAATTTTTTTTAAAACTAGTGTGACGATGCATGAATTTCCACACAAAAGACTCGCAATACATCACTGAATAATTTTTTTGCGTCTACGGCTCATTGCTGTATTTAGTCTTGAAACATGTATCTTCATTTGATGTAAACCCAGTCTGTGTGATAAAATCTGGACTCACGGGACAAATGGCAACCCTACGCACACCTCAAATCAGGAATGCAATATTACAATGTAATAAATTGTATGTTTTCTACTTTAAAATAAAAACATTATCAAGAAACTTATAGTTTTGTAGACTATATGGAGATCGTTAGGGCCCAATGTAAAGTTTCCCCGTTTAACATCGCTGCCATGGCAACGTTAACAGCTAGTGAGCGGATGGTGTTTAACAATCAAAGTTCTGTGGCTTCTGTCAGAGTACGCGTTCGTCCCCTGTGCGCAGAGGATGTCACGATCCAAATATGCAAACAATAGCTCAGTGTCTCCATCTAGCAGCCACGCCTTTTTGTGCCATGGTTTAGGCAGCTGACTGAAGTCAGAATGTGCCATTGTTCACACAGACACATCTTTTGACGAGCTCATGATAGAGGGTGACGCTCACGTGGTTTCCCTGCGTGTCCACGCTGCAGAGAGTTGAAATATGACGGTCATGTGACAAGATCCAACCAATCGGTTTCACTCTTTCTGTCCTCTTGCATTAGCTGGTGAAGTTCTCAGAGCTCTCTTTATGCTTGAAGGATGGCGGGGAGCTCACGATTTGGAAAGAAGGAGAAAGCGGCGTGGCTGGCGTTTCCACGTGTTTTTAGACGTGACGTGACGTGAACAGCCCATTAGGATATCATGTAACTTTTACTTCAAAATCATTTTGATATTACAGTGTATGGTTGTGTTATTCTTTAAGGTCTGTTTGTTTACTCAGACATTAGAAAATAGACTCATTTCATTTGTTTCGGCATGAAAATCAGTTAATGATTAAAGTTATTTTTTCCCTTGTAGTTCATTTTTTTTCTAAAACATCTGTAGACTTTTTCAATGTTGAAAGTTGGTGCTTTTTAGGTTCACAAGAAACCATTTGCAGTCAAACAGGGCCATTACTTTTGCACGAACTTGGAACATATTATGAATCTTTGACACTTGAATGTAAGTTGCTTTAAAGTTTGAGTTGTTCTGGTTTAAGCATCTGATTGCAGTTAAATTCGGCTTGAATGTATTTTTGTCTCAGACTGCCTGTAAGTTATAACATTATTAAAAGCGAGTTTAATAAATGTTTTTTGCGCATCACTGATCGTTTTAGATCTTTGACCTCTGAATAGAAATCAGGTCCAGACCTTTGAAAATTAAGTTCTAGAACCCCTGCTATATTGAGCGTTTTTCTTACATATCTGAACATTACAACTAATTATATTTGTAGCTGTACAACTGATGTTTTTTTTTATCTAGATTTGTGTACAAAAATATTGCCCATAGAGCCTTGCTCTTTAGACTCTCTTTTATTTGGATAACCTGTCTGAAGGTTAGAGAATTAGCCAATGACCTCAGAAGCCCTTGAAGATGAGACAGTTAGCGATGAGTCGTTCAGAAATGAGTCGATTCTTTCAGATGAATATTTAGAGCCGATTCGTGTTAAAGAGAGGTTCAGTTTCTCTCTCTCTCTCTATATATATATATATATATATATATATATATATATATATATTACATATTATTTATGCATTATAATATATTTAGCCAGAAATAGTCAAAAGTACAGTTATTATATGAGAAACGTGTAGAAAAATGCAAATGATTCATTCGAATCATTTTCATGAGGAATCACATAATTTGACTCGCTGAAAAGACTCGGAAATCCAACGATTATAACTATCGTTTCCTACCATTTTTAACAGTTTTTTTAGGTTTATGGTCTTTATGTCAACTTTATTACGCATATCACCAGAAAACTACACTGATAAAACAAAAAATAAGCGTGATGAGAGCCGCGCATGCGCAGAACCGTTTTGAACGGTCACCCTTTCCATCAGACCGGAGTTCGTCATTAAACCCGTCCGTGCAGGGACTCGGTGTGAGACATTACTGCCTTGTTGTTGGTTTTTTTTCCGTCGTCTGCGATATAAACGGGGGTAGCTTTCGTTTCGCTAATCCGTCGCGGAGGATTTCCCCCTGAAACCCGCGGCGGTGCGTCACTTCCGGCCAAAAGTTCGAGTGACAGAACTGCGAATCTAGAATGTTCTGATTCAACCATTCGTGGTCATTTAGTTTACAGAAACCTTTCCTCCAACAGTCATTTAATAATAGTAGTAATAATAAAAACGCTTCTCTTTGCATCACGTCATTTTGGTCCGGTCACAGCTCTAGCGTTAAAGCCTGTGTGCAATGTAAAAAGAGTAACTCAACATTAAAGAATTTCCTTTTAACTTCCGCTATGGTAGTTTTGTTTAATTATATATAACTAAATAATTTTCAAATGAAGCAACAACAAATCCGTACCTTTCTTCCCAGCCATTTTGTTTGTGTTTCCTACCCGGACGTCTTTCCAGTGCACACCCTCTCAATCACGTGACACGTTTCACATTTTCTAACCCCCTTTTTCTTTCATTTTTTTAGGTTTTATTTTTTGCCCAATAATCAACTTTCATTTGAGAAACAGTAAAAAGAAAGTTTAAAATCTTTTCAAATAGTTGATACTTTTACGAATTAATGTTACTTATCTCTTTATACCTTTATGGTGATTTTCTTTTTGTTATTTAAAACACAATATTTGTATTCATATTGTATATCAATGCAATAATAATAATAATAATGTGTATAGTTACAATTATTATTATAATACAACGAATAATAATAATTTTGGTGTAGGTTATGCTATTATAACAGCATTTATTTTTGGATATTGTTGAGATGATGCCCTGTAAGGGCGTGGTTCAAAGTTTCTAAAGTTTCTCAATTCATGGAAACTGGGTGTAATTCGAAATTAGTGTTGCGATCTGTTTCAGTGAAGCATTAAAGCACTCGTTACAGTGACTCTCTCACAGTGACATCGGGCACAACATAAATGTCTAATACACGAGTGTATAAACCTCCTCTTTAACATTTTCACTTATGTCAGACAGTGTAATGTCTGTAAACTGTGGTTGCTAAGCAACATAACATCTCTGCCACACGTCACCCTTATAATACAGGCTCATCCTGTACCAAACAATAAGACGCTGATTATCATACCCTTCATTACTGAGGGAGGAGAGTCTATGTTTAATTATTTTTAATGTTTAATTAGAAATTGGTCATTAATACATTTAACATATTAAGGGTGGATATTATGGAAACATCTCATTTATTTAACAAAAACAAATACTGATTTCCTCACTGTTGGTTATAGACTGACTGCTGCATTTTGACTGTTTATTAAAAAAAAATGTTAATGATGATTTTCCATTAACAGCTTTCCTTTTGCTGATGACATAAAGGCCACAGTCTGATTTTAATAAATAAATAAGAGATAAATTAAAAAAATTACATAATTTAAATCCTATGGGTTTCTTTTATAGTTTTTTTTTTTGTTTTATTTTATGATTTCTTTTTCATAAATATTATAAATATATGAACATTTAATAATAAAATATTTCATAGTAATTTAATCATCAAAATGCACTTTCTTTTATTTATTTTTTATTATTTATGTGTTATAATAAATAACTATCTAACCTAACTTTGTGTTACTGTCTTTATGGCTGCTGGATAACTTGAATTTCCTTCGGGATCAATAAAGTATCTATCTATCTATCTATCTATCTATCTATCTATCTATCTATCTATCTATCTATCTGTCTATCTATCTATCAGTAAATGGAAATTATCTCTGGCTCGCCACCTGCAGTACCATCAGAGCCCACCAGGGGGTCCACATTTGTTTAGAGCATGGCTTAAAACAGTTATTGACTTCAGTACTACATTAATGCAAACATTAATTACTGTCAGTGTATTTAAAAAATGTTGCAACAGAAACACTAACACCTTTACCTTAAAATAAAATCAATAATAATATAATGGCTATTGCTCGCCATCTGATTTATTGCTGTTTTTTATCTGTCATGCACATCATGATATAATTCACATCTTAAAAATAGATACTGGGAAAAGTCTGATATAATTGTGATTATTGATTAATTGAGGATTGCTATGAGCTCAGGGCTCGTTACAGGCTGCTTGATTACCTTTCAGTCATTATAGTTATTATTTTATAGATATTATGACTGATTTATAGCATTACGTTAAGGGTTTATATAGCTACATGACCATGTATAAGAGAAAAACTTATTAAAGTCCAAAAACAGGTAACAAAGGCAGGTGTTATGATGAAGTTTATTATATATCTATATTAATTTCTAATGAAAAAGTAAGGTGTAATCAGCTACAGGGGGAAAAAATCACAGATCAAGCTTTTTAAGCTTTTGTGTGACTCTAAATTGAAGAATTAATGTTTGAGGAGTTGTAATTGTATGTCATCTATAAAACAGCTCTCTTATGATGTGGTATTAGTAACTGTGAAGTAGAAACTGCTTTCGCTTAGCAGTTTTGTTGCGATCAGTCCGTGGCCTAGTGACTGCTAGCTGGATTTTTCAGCAGGAAAGTTTTTTAAAAAGTTTTATTTTAGAAATATAAATAAATGAAATAATGAAAAACTGCAAGAAAGGAGAAAAAAAGAAATCTCATGTGGTTCATTTTGTCTTTTTTTTATTTTTTTATTTCAGTTGATTTAATATAAAGACAAAGCATGCATTTTACAGAACTGGACAGAGGTTAAAGTGATGCAGGTGACGTCATCACTGACCCAGTAATCAGATGTAGCTGTAGTCGGATCACACACAGACCCTACACTGAGTACTGGGTCGGCGAAACACATCCGAACCAAACCAAAAGCAGACTGACGTTTCTTCGAGGTCTCGAGGAATTAAATTTGACTCAAAACATACAAAAACATGGCCACATTTTAAAACAATTCACTACTACAGTTTTAAAAAACAAGATCTTGTGTTCCTAGTGTGTGTGTGTGTGTGTGTGTGTGTGCTGTAAATTCACACTCAGTCTAGGATGTATATGGAGATGATTAGAGCTTCGCTTTAGAGCGAGACTAAGACCGAAAACTAAAGCTGTGGTTGAAGTCGTGGTTCTTCACACTGGATCCGAAAGAAAGCAGTAATAAAAGTGAAACCTCTCACTGCTTGTGAGTTTGTTAGGGGGAATACCACGGCCTTCATGATTGATACACGCGCTTCAGAAGGTTATTTCCCAAAAAGCATCCACACCTTAATGAACTGACCTGAACCCGAAATGTGTCCACGCTTCCGTGTTTCTCTTAAAGATCTCTCTGGTCTTTGTTGGAACTGTTAAAAAGGAAAAAGAAATAATAAAATAAAACGTGTCTTGATTTCAAAATTTCCTTAATTCTTAAGTTATAAAAGTTAAGCATGTTAGATTTATCATCATCATCATCATCAATCAGACTCACATTTTTATCACCATATTAGATGTTAAAAGTGATTTTGTCTTCAGAGTTAAACTTACTGCACGCTGCCGAGAGGTTCTTCAGCGCTCCATGCAAAAAGTGAAAAAACCCATCGATGCACATGTCTCGAAGTTCTCCCGTAGAACCGACTCGAGCACAAAGCAGTCTGTCAGCTCGGAAAAAAAGCACGCTTCAGACCGTACCTATTTCCACTGAAGTTCTCGCGTGGCATTTCACACAAACTGCCTCTTGCTCCACATCCTTCCTCCTGCTTTACTCGACCCTGAGTTCTAAGAATCCGAGAGAGAATAACGAGTGACTTCCTCGATCACAGAAGAAAAAAAACTGTGTGCGTGTCTGTGCTGCGTGTGTGTGTGTGTGTGTGTGTCTGTGCTCGCTGTGTAGACCTTCCTGCTCCTCTGCGTGTGTCTTCTCGAGTGTACAAGGATAAGCTGTGAGCCAGGGTTTTATCAAGTGTTGATGAATTTCCCCTGGGTCTCTCCCCTCACCTGCCTGGGAATTATGAATGTTAGTCACCTTGGTAAGGGGACAGTCCCTCTGCCGGGTCCCGACACACAGCTCAGCGTAAATCTCCTCCTTACCATTGCAGCGCACCCTTTAATTAATCTAATAAATGTTTGTTTTTAACTTGTACATAAAATATTACAGTTATTCAGCCTGAGATTGTATTGGCTCTGTGTTTCTTCAGAAACTGATCATCTTATCTTTTTTCATTTCAGGGTTAGTTTGAGTTAAATGGTGGTTTAACTTTACTGACCTTAGCTAAACAAAAACTAATTCTTGCAAATAATGTAATTTTTTAAAAATAATAATTTTATTGCAAATCTTTTTAGTCTAAAAAAACAAAAACAAAATAATTTCACCATTAACCAATTTTTCCATTAACAAATTATCTGATATTATTGACACGTTTCTAGCTTTTGCCTGGTTCATTATTATATAGTTACATTTTTATTATAAACATGTTTATAATACAAAGTTCAAAACTAAGTCTAAGAAAAGTAACACAGAATAAAATTCAAACCTTATTAACTATTAGTAACTTTCATGTTTTTCATGTAGTCTTTAGGGAATTTGTTAATATCAGTTTTGGGGGGTGGGGGGGAATAAATATATCTATTTTTTTTTTACATTTTTTACTTTCTTTAAAGTTCTGTAAATACTTGAACTGATTTCTGATTAAATTATGGTTTTCTTCATAAAAATAAGAGCACAAGAGAACTCTTTATTGTAATTAATAAATTAATTTAAAATAGTTAAACTAAGTTTAAATTGTTATTTTAAAAAAATTATATAAAAAATTGTAGCACTAATAAATTCAAGTCAGTGGTATAACAAAAAATTTAAATTCTTTAAAAACTTTATTAAATAAAGCTACAAAAATATATAATTAAAGGTGTTGTATTCAGATTATAATTATGTGAAGTTTCCTTATTCAATGTTGTGTTTTTAAACCAAAAACATAAAAAAAAACTAAAATTAAATACAGAATTAAATAAGCAATTAAATATAAGCAAACAAGCAAACAAATATGTCTGTATGATTTCTAATTCTATTCATTTGGGTATGTTATACATTATTATTATTATTATTATTAATAATAATAATTAATTTTCTACAATAAATTTGTAGGATACAGTGAGCACATAATGGATTTTTTCTCTTGTAAAAAAAATTAAATACAAATACCTTTAATTAATTGTTCTGCCTTTCACATCTATTTATTATTTATTACATCTACATTATTATTTTTTTAGTTATTTATTTTTATTTATTTATTTTCTTTTTGCTTAATCTCCATGATATTCCTGAATAACCCTGAATTAAACCCAGTAACTCACACATTAGTGAGTGTGAGTCTTAGTGAGTCTTACTAAAGTGAGACATTAGTGAGAAACAAAACAAAAAAAAACAAAACAAGAGCAAAAACAAAAAAAAAACTTAGCATCATTTGTTCCATTAACGTGAGGAACAAACTGAAAATTACTACACTGCTGAACTTTGACTGTGTGTGTGTGTGTGTGTGTGTGTGTCTGGACATCATATTTAGAGGAACTTATTTCGATTTGCCAGACTCTCTCTCTCTCTTTCTCTCTCTCTCTCTCTCTCATGAAAGTATTTCCCCTGTGTGAGTTCATGACATCACATCTCACACTCCTGTGTGTCTGTTGACCTTATGTAGGTTCGAACAGTGATGTCATAATCTCAGAATCAAGCAACCGGAGGTGCATTTGCATAAAATTTCTGGTGAATCATATAGAACCCAAGCATCTAAAAGAGGGAAAGTTTTGTTAGAGTGGTGTACAGGAAGTGAGAGCAATGCCTGTCACTACCCAGCAAACCCCCCCAAGGAGTGGGCGGGGCCTCTCTCTCTCTCTCTCTCTCTCTCTCTCTCTCTCTCTCTCTTTGTTTACTTGCATTGTCGATGTTGCCTGGGTGAAATTTTGCTAGAAACATCAACTGTGAAAAATGTAGAAACTGCTTTATCAGATCTGCTGGTTTAAATGTTTGTTATAAGTTTCCTTGACAGCTTTCCAGTGAAAATGCTTTTCAAAATATTACATTATTATATAAATGTTTAATGTGATAAATAAATAAATTTTTGAAATATAACTCCTAGATTTAGAAATGTAAAAAATATTTTCAGATTTGTTTCTAATTATTTTTATTATAAATTTAAAAAAATATATATATATTTTATATAATATTTTTTTTAAACAAAAACAAGGATATAATTTTTCCCTTCTGGTCTTTTTTTGTACAAATGTCAGGATTTTTTTTTTTATTCAATTCAACAAGAAATCAAAACATTGTATAAATAGTTAATTAAATATGTTGTTTCATTTTAATTGTAAATGTTAATTTGTAAAAATAATTCATGGAAGTGTATAAAGTAACTATTCAAGAAAAATCATATTGTACGTTAAAGCTGAAGAGTGAGAATAAAAAGCATGAAACATAATTTAGCATCATTAGCATGCTATGTGTTTTTTTTTATTTATTTACATAAACAGCCAGATTTACTAAGAATGAAAAAGAAATTGTAATATTTTGGAAAGGAAACCACACAGAACTGTAAATCAAACTGAAGTAAATAAAAATTTCTTTCTTTGCTCAGAAACACAGTCCTATCAGAGGTTTGAGAAATTACTCAGTGTTTTCTCCCCACCCATGTTAACCGTACACTGCTGAGCTCACTGACTATCATCACCATCATCATCATCCTCATCATCATCATCACCATCATCACTGCTCATCTGAACTAACTATTTATTCAGAAACACGAAGCCCTTGGTTTTACCGGGAAAATAATTTGTAAGGACTGTAATGTCATTAAATTTCCCTGCAAGTTAATGAGTTTAATATTGGTTTCCTGATCTTATTGCTTTGTACATTTCCAGGTAAGGTTGGTAATTTTTTTGTGGTTATAATTTACATTAAGTTTTCCCTTCATTTGTGACATTACAAGTAATACACTGGACAGTTTAGTTTTTAATAAAACACCATAAATAACAAAATGTTATCAATTTCAGAATAAGCAATAAATCAATCTGGATTTATATTTTTATTTATTTTAAATGTGTTGACTTCATCCCCATTTACTCACTAATTTAGCATGAGCTCCTCCTTATACCTATGTAACACGTGTTTCCTCTGAGACATCTGAAGCCAAAACGATCACAGCTTTCTGAGCTGCTGTGTCCCAGTTCATTGTAACACACTAAGTGCTAGCCGCCGTCTTCCACATGCACAACCTTACAGACGCCTGTGATTAGATAGCAGCGATGTAATTGACAGCAGAAAGAGAGAGAGAGAGAGAGAGAGAGAGAGAGTGCCCCTCTCAATCAATTTTGCTCTCTCTAAGATTTAACTCTTAACAATTTCAAACAGTTTTCTGTTTAACGGTTCGCCGTTTGTTCTCACATCAGAAGGTTGTTTTAGGGCGTTTTCATAATAGGTACAGCTGATCTGCACCATGCCCAGGAACGGCTCCGCCCCCTCCCAACTCCCCCTCTTTTCATTATTTTTGTTCTCAGTACTCGGGTGCACTTACGTATTAACACTCTCCGATACAGCAGGTGGCAGTATGCACATACTCGGTTTGTGAGCCACCATTAAACATGAGAAGTAGAGAATGAGGAAGGTAATGTTTGTGCTGTGCCTAATATTATTGCTATTTTGGGAAAAAAGGTCAAGAGTGGCGCTCTGGCGTGCTTCACAGGAGTTATCAGCTATGGCCGTGTAGGTCGGAGGATGAGATTGGTGTGTGCTACGTGCACACAGAGATTTCAGTTGCTTCTAAACACTATGTACTTCCACGTTCAGGCAAGTACGCTGTACTGTGGCTGAGGTCGCCTATTCTAGTGGACTCGGACACGCTTCCTGAGTGAGGAACGATTATGTTCTCACTGATTAAAATGAACCAGACTTTCAGGTGTTCTTAGGAACGATCGAGGAGCCCCAATGTAAAAACCCGAGGTCCAGTCTTCTCCAGCACGTCTCAAAGACTCTCCCTGGGATTAAGGTCAGGACTCTGTTGTGTCCAGTTCATGTGTGTAAATGATTCCTCATGAAAACCTCCACAGATGTGATAACCTGGTGATATATACAATGATACATTCAGGTGGTCAGCTGACTTCATTCTATTGCCTCATAACATTGCTGAGCCTCGACCTGAGCAACTGGTTGTAAGCATCTCCTTAGTTGTTTGCTTGATGTTGTCTTTGGCACAGGACACGTCTTGTGACATGGGTGTTTATTAAATTAAGTAATTGTTGCAGCTGAAATTTAAACCCAAACGGTGAACAAATGGTTTAAAGAACTTTACAAGACCTCATTAAAGTTTATCTTTTACTTATACCAGTTTGAGGGATTTTTTTTTTTACTTCCAGTTGAATTATATTAATAGTCCAGTCAGGAGACTTCTGATGTTTAGATCATTTCTGTATTCTGTGCTGCTTTAGGGAAGAAAAGCTGCAAATTTCCCTGAAGTTTATGTCAGAAAATCTGCCAAATCTATTCTAATCATCCGACATAATTCCCTCTTATTCAGCAGAATTTGAACCATTTTGGAGAACTGCATTTTTTTTAATGATTGTAACAATTAAACAATTGTGTGTGTGTGTGTGTGTGTGTGTGTTCTCCTGAAGAACTGATGGATCATATATTTTATTGGTGTCACAAATAAGTAAAACAAATCCCAGTGTAATATCCACTGTCTCCACTGTGTCCACTGTCTCCATTCTCACCCGTCTCCACTCTCTCCACTGTCCCACCTCTGTCCACTATCAACACTGTCTACACTGTCTCCACTCTTTGCCCTCTTTGTCTCCCCTGACTCTTCTTTTTCCACTGCCTTTACTGCCTCCACTGCCTTTTCTGTCTCAGACATTGCAACTACTGCTGCTGCTAAATAAAACTTCTTTATTGTGTTTTTTTAATGAATCAGATACAATGGAACCTTGAATTACGAGCATAACTCGTTCCGGAAGCGGCTCGTATTCCAAAACACTCGTAAACCAAATAAAATTTACCCATAAGAAATAATGGAAACTCAAATTATTCGTTCCACAGCCCATAAAAATAATTCATACAAAATATAAAGTAAAAATAAAACAAATTAACCTGCACTTTACCTTTAAAAAAAGTAAAA
>JAQMYJ010000011.1:342107-353545 GCA_030014305.1 Clarias laeviceps | reverse complement strand
TGGATTACATCAATACACCTTTGGAGCTCTCTCTCTCTCTCTCTCTCTCTCTCTCTCTCTCTCTCTCTCTCTCTCTACACATTGGTGTGTGAACTCTTACACAGGTATAAAGCATTTCAGTGACTCTGAATGAATCGAACACGTCGTGTGTGTGTGTTTTTAATGCAGTGTTTTTCTGTCTTATATGACTAATCATTCATAAGCAATAATCATCTGAACACTTGATGGAAAAGTTTTCACCCCCCACATGCCCCTCAGCTAACTTGGTTAAGTTAGTACCTGTTACTTTTACTTGTTGTAAATTTAGCTGCTTTTAAGGTTTTCTATATTTGTTTGTGTATTGTACAATTTTTATTATAATATATTTGTTTCTTATTTTATATTCTTTGTTAGAATAGTCCTTGATTTTCAGATCTTGTACGTTTTTTTTTTTTGTTTTTTTTTTTCCCCAGCGTTAAAAGAACTGAAAGTATGAAATATGGCTCTGATTTGCACTCGGCTCCCGGGCTGATCTATTTATTTGTAAGCGTCCTGATGAAGCTCGAGTACAGTACGTCTCTTATCTTTATACGAGATAAAGCGCAGTTTATCAGGAACATGAGGACGAGTCCGATCTGAGAGTCTGATGAAGAACAGTGTCTCTGCAGGGATTACACTCTGCGCTGAATTCTTAAATTCTTTATTAAATTTCCTTTCATGGTCACAAATCATAGATTATTCATCATTTCACAGAATCTCAGAGTCTTATGTCCTGCCAGGTGCTCTTTCACACACTGTGTGTGTGTTGTGCTGACTTTCTGTAAAAAATCCCTCCCAGGTGTTGGATTAGACTCGGGTCAGATGACGCAGGTGACGGACCTTACCAGGTTTTATTGTCCATTCAGGACTCAGGACCCTGGAGGTCACTTTGGAATCTGTTACATCAGACATCAGCAGACCAGTTTCCATTTTTTTTCATATTTTCCATTTTTTCCAGGCTACACCCACTGGAACACACGCCGTGTATAAAGTGAGTTCAGACTGTGAGCTCAGCAGATACACTCATGTGCAACCGAATAATCTGTTAATAATCCGTTAGTAACTGAGTAAACTATTAATCTGTTAATAACCTGTTTTAGTGTAAACACCCCGGGGGGAAGGTGGAGTAAACAGATCTGAATATAAATCTTTCTGTTGACAGTTTTATGACATTTTACAGCTTGTTAAATAAAAGCTGTGTAAACATTTGTGTCTGATTACTAAGTCTGTCCTATAGCCATCTAACTAATGTGCGCTCGTTCATCTGTGTATTTGCGTGTGTGCGTTATGACAATGAAAAGAAAACACAGCGCATGTTATAGTTATTCATTTATTTAAAAATAATTCTGAGTTTATGACGAGCGCAGGATGGGACGCGACCTCCCTAAAGGTCATGCTAAGGTTCATGACGGCGAGGTCTCGTTACTTCAGCACAGGTTCCTACAGAAATGAGAAAAGAAAAAAAGAAAAAAGTGGAGTTTTTCTCTCGTGTTCTGGAGGCGCACGTGGCATCCGAACAAGGTTCAAACGTGGCATCCGAACAAGGTTCAAACGTGGCATCCGAACAAGGTTCAAACGTGGATTTTGCGCAACAGATGATCTTTATTGTATGACTTTTTTTCCCCCTTTAATTAGTACTGTTGATTTTTGTTGGACTATAATAAACTACTACTATTATGATAATAGGGCTAAATTTACATCATTTATGTCTTTTCTAAATGTGTATCAAAAGTTATATCGTGTTGCGTTTGTATTGTATTGTGAAACGTGTATATGGCTCAGACGCGGGGTTTACGTCTGCTCGTCTCATCTCGTCTCTGTCCTGTGTTCCGCAGATCTTCCTGCTGGCGTGTCCCCCCTGTAAAACAGCCATGGTGGTGTTCAGGTGAGTAACGACTCCTCACTATTAAACTCGTTCCTGAGAATTTTCTAACCTCTGCTTTAAAACTGAAATAAACGGAGGAGCTGAACCCTAACCCTCTACGATCAGGGTGCACAAACTTTACAAAAAAAATCAGTCAGCTAATAATCAACAACCCTGGCCACGCCCTCCATGTAGTGCAGATCCAGTGACTCCAGAGGTGTGTTTAACATCCCGGAGGCATAATCCGGTTCCGGTTCTTAAAATAAAAAGTGCAAAAATAAACATCTGCATTAAATAACTGTAAATAAATATTAACAGTATAAACTGGCCGAAACAAAGTAGTGGTAGAAGAGAAAAGTAGAATAAGGTGAAATGAAATGAAATTAGTTTTCTAATGAAATTTAGTGGATTATAATTATAAATAGATACAATTATTTTGTAAATAATTGTAAAGTGCTGTTCCTTGACGAATGCTAAAACGGCTTGTTGTGAGAGTGTGTGTAAGAGTGTGTGTGTGAGAGTGTGTGGCGTGACTTGACGATATTAGGGATTCCTCTGTGGTGCCCCTTCAAATTATAAACAACTGTACTCTTACTAGACCTAATAAACGTTCACGAATGGATGAATGATGAAATGTTCTCTTTGGTTGCCGCGGTGAACCCGTCCAGCTCGCTGCCGTTTCCTCTCCTTATCTCATTAGCTTCATGAATATTTATCCCCGAACCAAACACGAGACTTCATCCGTCTGTACGGCGCTGTGTGTAACAACGTGATGAGTGTATAGCGTGTGTTTTAGTCAGAATGATGAAATAGATGAGCAAAGTGTGCGCTAGAGAATTGGAATATCTTTGAATAAGTTTGGATGAATCCAAAAGAAAAGACATTGAGTTATAAAAACACAGCGTTGTTTACGTGTTATGTGAAAATATAATCCACCGCGTCCCAGTGTGTGAAGCGGCGTTCCTGTTCCCACCCTGCAGTGCGTTGTTCTCATATAACAGCACGTGTTTTATTCCACTTATACCACAGCAATTTAAATGATAAACATCTTCTCTCTCTCTCTCTCTCTCTCTCTCTCTCTCTGCGCTACTCAGCGTTTGCTTACACACACGCACACACGCACATACTCCTTCCCTAAATGCTGGATAAATGTCCTGGAAGATGTGAAGGTGTAATCTAATTAAAAATCACTGTTACTATAGAAACCACAACCAGCACATTAATCCCGACCTGGTGTTCATGTTTCGGCTGAAACGACCGTCGGAGCCAAACACAGCGTCTGACCAATCAGATTTTTAGGATTCAGCTCGAGGCTGTAGACGTTGTCATAGCGACGTGATACGATTGGCGATCGGGGAGCCGGGCTCGGCGTTTCCGTGTTAATTGTCCCATTCTGTTCTGTTTTTGTTCTCTGTGAGGTGACTGAGCACGGTGGCGTGAATGAGCTTTCAGAGCGATGAGCTGGAGGCAGAGACAGACACAGACAGACACAGACAGACACAGACAGACACAGACAGACACAGACAGACACAGACAGACACAGACAGACAGACACAGGATCCATGAATGTTCTTCTCTGAGAGTGTGTGTTGGTTCACGCCATGGTGTTGGTGCTGATTTGCCAGCGCACATCGTTTATGGACACTCGAGTGGAGTAAAACCTTTAGGTGATGAGTTTCTAATAGGGGGCAGCGTTTTATGGACCACGGCAGAAGTTACAGAAAGGCATTCAGTGATAAATAAATCAATAAAACTTTGGGGTCTTTTTAAATGCTCTATTATTTATCGTTACTAAGCCAGAAACACAACTCAGTATCTTGTTACTTCGACTTGGTAACCAAGTCAGAATAATGTGATACAAAACGAAAATAATGACTTCAATCCAAAAAGTCAAAATCATGAGATAATGAGTAAAAACATAATATTTTAATACTTACAAGTTAAAATAAATTCATTAAATTAAAATAAGTCAAGTCAGAATAGAAATTAATTTGTTAAGAATAAAGGTAAAACTTAATAATAATTATAATAACATTTGAAATAATAACTTGGTAAAGCCAAAATGTATTCTGTTCTTTTTAATGAGATGTTTGTCAAAACAACTTAAAATAACAACCCAAGTCAAAATAATCATTTGATTTAGCAAATCAGAACAGCTTCGTTATTCAGAATAACGACTTTGTAAGTCAAAGTAACAACAATGTGAGTTACAGTAATGAATGTGTAAAGCCAAACTATGAATGCACATCGTGGCTCAGGACTGCTATGAGCGATTTTATGAAGTCCAAATTATCGAGGAGAGCGCACCTGGAAAGAAAAGTCCCGGCTTAAATAGCAGATTTACAGCCCGGACCTGGTCAAAGAAAACAAACAAAGAGTAAATAATCGTTCATTAATCATAATCGAGGTAAACCGTTAAATTAATCGTGATATTGATGCGAGTTTGTAACCATCTACAAATACAAACCAGGTCTTAGTTTAACACACAGCTCACAGACAAGTGTGTGTCACGAGGATCCATAGACGCGTCTCTCAGACCCAAGAGAAGTGTTCTGAAGGCGTTCCGTCTGAGGCAGAAGAGAGTCTGATATTATGTGAAAGCTGATCGGATCGTATCTGATCAGGAAACACTGCGAACATGAACTCGTTGTACCTTGTTGGAAATAAACTTTAACGTATCTGTACGAACCTGTTTGCAAGTCAAATCGTTTAGAGGAGTTTCGTTTGAATTCTTTCCAGATTAGCGACGGCTCATCTCTTTGCATGTCGAGCACGACTCGGCCGCGTGCTGCGGTTCACCGCGCGATGATGGAGAGGCTGTAAACCCTGTAACGTCGCGTTCCCTAAGGAAACTGGAAAAGGAGTCTGTTTATATTAAGAGATTTGGCTGATGAGTCTCCCATGCTGAGAAAAAACCCTTTCAGATCTCTGACACAGAAAGAACTCTGTCACGTTCACGTGTCACAAAAGTAGATACGTCTGTTCGAGTCATGGGTTTGTTCCCTAACACCACTTATATCATGTTTGTCAGCATAGCTGTGCTGCGAAATGTGTCGTCTTTTCATGCTATCCAGCTAATGCTAATGAGGAGGGGCCCCACAGAAAGTCCCGAAGACTTAGATTAACATTTTATATTTATTTATTTTTTTTTCTATTCCAGGCTACAGGTTCACATGCTGAATGGTGCCCTGTTAGCGCTCCTGTTCCCCGTCGTCAACACCAGATTAGTAAGTACTGTTTCCTGTTTACACGTCTAAACAAAAACACATCAGATGGTCAGTCTAATCTGATCCAGTTTCAGAAAGAATGTGTGTGTGTGTGTGTGTGTGTGGATCATTAATGTGAATTTCATGTGAAATTGGCATCAAACGATATAAACAGTACACGCGTGCACGGATGTTGATTATACCAGTAAGAGACGAACACTAAGACCCAGCAGGGGAGACGATTAACCACAATTCCGCAGCACAAGAGAAAAACCGTTGGCTCAGTTGTGATACGTGACGCTCGGCGTCAAAACAAGAAGCGCATGCGTGATACATGATACTCGTAAACCAAGACTTGTTCGTTTTCCAAGTCGAAATTTATTAAAAATCTTTGCTCGTCTTGCGGAACACTCGCATACCGCGCTATTCGCAATCCGAGGTTCCACTGTACCATCAGTCAAACACAACTGGAAAGAGGTTTTTTTTGGGGGAGTGCGTGGTGTGATTAAAGCTGAAAGGTAAGTGGGTGCTGGGCCATTTTTAGCTTTGTAGGCGAACATCAGGGTTTTGAATTTGATGCAGCAGCTACAGGAAGCCAGTGTGGGGAGTGGAGGAATGTAGAGGTATGGGAAAACTTAGGAAGGTTGAAAACAAGACGTGCTGCTGCATTCTGGATCAGTTGCAGAGGACGAATCGTGGACAGAGGCAGGCCTGCCAGGACTGAGTTGCAGTAGTCCAGTCTTGAAATAAATGACTGAACAAGCATCTGAGTCGCCTGTGAAGAAAGAAATGGACGAATTCTTCTGATGTTGTAAAGAAGAAATCGACCAGAGCGAGTAAGGTTAGCAGTGTGTGGGGGAAAATGACTGTCCACAGTGATGATTGTCCACAGTTACCCCAAGATTGTGGGCGGTGGCTTAAGGAGTGATTCAGACTAAACTGTTTGTGAATTGTCTTCGCAGCTTCCCTTTGAGAAGGAGATCTACTACATCCAGCACTCCATGCTCTACCTGGTGCCCATCTACCTGTTCAGGAAAGGAGGTGAGCTTTCACTCTGCATACAGTAGGGGCAGAAACGAGCACACGTGCCTTAATCAAACTGAACTGTTCGGAATTTATACAGTACAAATACAATATAGAAGTGAGTTTGTTTGTTTCCCACCACAAGCGTTTGACAAAAGCAGGAAGTGTTTCTCATGACACGCTGGTTAACGTGAACATGTAGTAATGATCTAGAAAAATTTTATTTGTTGCACTCACCCTTATAATTCGTAAAAAAAAATTCTCATTTATTTATACTCCCCAACGTACGAACATTCGAGTTAAGAATATCTGCAGACACTGTTACATTTGACGTGTGAGATTAATTTCCTTAGGCGTGGTTACAGTTTTTGGCCACATGATGGCAGTGTGGGTAAAGGGGAAAGAGATTTAGTCAAGTGGATTGGTATGCTTTAGATTGTATATTCGTGCCAAAGACGTATAAGACTTTGACGACCTTAAGAACAAATTCAACTTATGAACATGCTCCCAGAACGGAACTAATCGCAAGTCGGGACTAACTGTATTTTTGGATAAAATTTTTATTTAAAAAATATCTAAATACTCGTAACTGCGTAAAAGGAGAAAAGAAAAATCTAGAAACTTGACCAGGCTTCTTTCTGGAAAATGTGACAATCAATAAGGAATAAATCCTTGTTTTCCTGATTTGGGAGTGTTTCCCTGACTTACATCCACAGGCTTTTATTTTCAGTCACATGACTGACTCTCTTAGAAATGAGAAATCTTTTTTGGAAGTTCCACAGAGCGTCACACTAAGCGCCGTGATGAACTATGACGTGATGCAGCTGAGGCTGTTGAAAGCTGTTCTTATAAATAGAAAAAAAAATTATGATAAACGCCAGGGATCAAACAATGCGATATTATCGCGATACCTCTGCACTGATTCGATCTGTATTGTGATTCTGTAAATATAATGATTTTATAAACATCCTGATTTAATGTTAAGATTTCGTTACAATTCTAAACAAACTTAGTGAGCAATTTGCTTGTACCACACAGGACACTGGGCTGTCTGCACGTGTGTGACTAGGTCAAACTGCTCCACCTGTAAGATTTCAGAGGAACTGCAACATTTTACCACCTCAAATGTAAATGTTTATAGAAATAAAAATTTTGTTTAAAAAATATATATATTTTGGACTATCGACACAACAATTTCCTAAACAAATGTTCCCCATCTTTAAAAAAAAAAAAAAAAAAGTTTTTATTCTCAGTTTTTATCCTCAGTTTTTATCCTGAACATGGTGCTAAACTGAATTCGCTCTAAACCACGCCCACTTCTGCTTTTTAAACCCTGAGTAAAGCGAGAGATCTGATGATGATAAGAGTAACACCTCTCTAACAGGACGTCCTGTTCACACCTGGCTCCGAGTAAATCCTGCTCTAATTACCGAAAACACAGAGACCAAACCAGTCTGCCACGCTCACCTGTTTATGCTAATGACCAAAAAAAACGGTTAGAGCAGAAGCGTGTCCTCAGACGCCCTGTTCAGCTCACACACAGCAACACTAAAATCAGTCTGCCATCTAGTGGTGAGATACAGTTATTACACACGTGTGTGATATTTACTCAAAATATTGAGGAAGGCATACAATCACAATAAACAGAGAAAAGCGTCTCAGAACAAGACACACACACACACACACACACACACACACACACACACACACACTAACTGAAACCTGGATCTGATATTTAATTGCCTGAACATTCAGTTGTTCAGATGTTTCTCATGGCTGCTCCTCCACGTTCTCCTCTCAGGTGTGTACAAGCCGGAGCCGCTGGGTGACATGTGGTGGGCGCTGTTATCCACAGGCATCCTGTTCCTCTACCATTTCGTGTTCCTGCAGGGCCTGGGAATGGTACCCCACACACACACACACACACACACACACACACACACACACACACACACACACTGAANNNNTGTGTGTGTGTGTGTATAGAGTGTGTGTATAGAGTGTGTGTGTGTGTGTGTATAGAGTGTGTGTGTGTGTGTGTGTATAGAGTGTGTGTGTGTGTGTGTATAGAGTGTGTGTGTGTGTGTATAGAGTGTGTGTGTGTGTGTATATAGAGTGTGTGTGTATGTGCGCGCGCGCGTAGAGTGTGTAGAGTGTGTAGAGTGTGTAGAGTGTGTAGAGTGTGTAGAGTGTGTAGAGAGAGTGTGTGTGTGTGTGTGTGTGTATAGAGTGTGTAGAGTGCGCATGTATGAGCCTAAAAACAGAAACTGTGTGTTTATTTAATGTTCTTTTTTACGGTGTGCTTTACTCTGGGTGCCAATACTTTTAGTTAAACTGTTGTTTAGTCCTGCAGGTGTGTGAATGTGTGTGTGTGTGTGTGTGACGCTGTTGCACCTGTTGCAGGTGACGGAGGTGAACCTGAACAACATGCTGTGTCCTGCCGTGTCCGATCCATTCTACGGGCCGTGGTACCGGGTCTGGGCCGCCGCCCACCAGACGGCGCTGACGCTCCTGCACGGCAAAGCGCTCACCGTCCTCTGTCAGCATGCCCCGCCCACTCTGTGTCACCTGCTCCATTCCGCCCGCCTGCGCTCAAAGAAAGTCGACTGAGGCTCCGGGCGCAGAGCGCTCCGACCCACGGGCCTGTTCCACTAACCGGAGATAGCGAGCGGTCCGAGCGGGCTTGTGCTGTTTAACGGTTTAATCGTCTCTCCGTCTCGTCTCGTCTCTCACACGCGTTCTCCAGATCTAACGAGCCTCACACACTTTCATAGAAACATCACGACGATGAAACACACAAGGACGTCTCTGGTACGAGATCAGATCCTCCAGATCAGACTTTTACCAGATCTGCATAGAAGCCCCGCCTCCTCCCATCATCTGACCCCGCTTTCGTTTTTTGTTTAATCACATCACTGTAAACGTACAGTTCATTTACACACCGCTTTTTTCGCTCGTGTTACAGTCACATGCTCAGATGTTGTCGAACACGACAGTAAAAATGTCGAGTTTGTGTGAGGACTTTTTTTTTTTTTTTTTACTAAACCTCCTCTGTTGCTGTGATTGGCTCCGCCTACAAACAGTTCCCGCCTCCACAGCTGGAACATCACCACCACTCCTCCTCATCCTCACTCCTCTACACTCTGTAACTCTGACTCCACATTTCCGTCTTTCAATCCGTGATGATTAAACCGTTTTACCGAGCAGTGATATCGCACAAGCCCGGGGCCGAGTGTGTGTTGCGTGTGTATGAACCCGGAGACGCCGCGCGCCGGTCCTCAGGATTCCACCCCCCGAAGCCTCGCCGCTCGATTTTGAGCTTCTCCTTAAAACAGCAGACTTTTTAATCTTCAGTTGCCTTTTAGTTTTTTTTTTTTTTATATTGTTATTTTTTTTTTTTTATTTGTTACGTTTTTACATGTACAGTCTGTGTGACATCACGGCTCTGTGGTCACTTCAAACACATCCCAGGCTCTGCCCCAATTCCAACCCCCCCTCCCCCGGTAACGTGTCGTGAACAGCGTCAGTGTGTCGATGTCGTGTTCGTGTTGATGTGACGCTTTAACGCTTCTTGCCTCTTCACCTCACTTCACAACACGTTCCTCACACACACACACACGATGTACAAAGGGCGCCGTCAGAGAGCGGACTGTACTGTAGGACACACGCCGTTTTTGTTAACATTTTTTAAAAATGCCTCATTTTTCTGCATTGCCGCGCCTGTACACTCACACCTCATTGTTTTTGTGTTTATTTTTTTTTTATTCATGAATAAAACTGTCATACTGCACATTTTTAATAAAGGAAAACATTAATAAGTTGTGATGTCGTGTACAGACGAGGATGTTGCGTAGTTTTAGGTAATTTCTAGATGTTTTTCGACGTCGTGCGAGTTTCTCAAGAGACTTCCGTCTGAGAGCCGAACCTTTGTGTCTTTAGGAACATGAGGGATTTACAGACGCTGATCAGACGCCTGCACGTGAACACTGCCAGTTTCAGTGGATAGATATCGATACATACACACACACACACACACACACTCTCACTCACACACACTCCAGAAACAGATCTGATTCCAGCAGTTGGATCTCAGCAGGGTTTGCGTCGGCTCCAGACGGTGTTTCCTCCAAGCCGTCTGGATCCGAGACGAGGAACTGAGCGGGATTTTGTAGTTTTTTTTGTACTGTTATTGAAGTTTGTCTGTATTGTGGTAACAAAAATAAAAGTTCTCCTCAAGCTGTCGGCTTCCTCTGATTTTTTTTTTTGTTCACACCTTCATACACGAGAGCTTTTCAATAGTGTGAATATGAACTGGTTTATACGAGTGTGTACATGTTCACCAGCCTATCACAGGAAATAGGTCCATACGTTTTTTTTAATCCATGCTGATTACTAGAGGTGGGCGATACTGCAAAATTTTGTATCGATCCGATACCAAGTACATACAGGGCCAATATCGCCGATACCGATATTTTTTTATTTTTAGCACACAATATAAATTACATTTACTTTCTTGCATAGGGGATATAACTGTATCACAATTTATGAAGTGATTGATTGCATAATTTTGCTAAATCTGAATACATCTGTAATTTGTGATGTGATTTGCTCTTAGTGTGCCTGTAATTACTCATGTGTGAGGTTAACAAAAAACAGGACATTTTCAAATATGAAAAAAATATATTTATATTATATAATATATTGTGTTACCATTTTTCAACACTAGCAAAATAATCACTTTAGATAACCACATTTTGTGGTGTATAAAACCGCAGTCTTACAAAAAAAAAAAAAAACACATTTAAACTATGGTTAGTGTAAGCATTATTAATTTGTAGTTTATATTACCCATGGTTTTGTTACAATAACTATGGTGATGACACTTCATGCTGAAGATCCAATGACTAAAAACATCTCTTTACCAGTGTTCGCTACCTGGATATGTCTGAGGCTGAAAAGACTCTGCCAGTGACTTCTGTCTCACTGCTGCCAGGGCTCCATCTGAAAGATTTGCCTCCTCTCTTTCTGTTTGTAGTTCCGAGCTCTTTGTCATGTCGTTTTATGTGTTTGTGTAAGTTAGTGGTGTTACCACAGTAGCGAATGACCTTTTTACAGATGTCGCAATTTGCTGTGTTTTCATTCACAGCAGTAAAATACCTCCACACAGCGCTCCGTTTCTTATCTGCCAGCTCCATGATACCAAGTCAGGCACGCACCTCGCTCTCACTCCTTGTTTTTGGGTCACGTGAGGGTAGGGCAACAAAACACAGCAGAGCGGGGAGGGGTGACCAATGTGCGTGACGTGCGAAAGGAGCTGCATAAGAGAA
>JAQMYJ010000011.1:329024-335987 GCA_030014305.1 Clarias laeviceps | reverse complement strand
TGACCTCCAGACTGGACTATTGTAATGCATTACTAGGTGGTTGTCCTGCATCCTCAATAAACAAGCTTCAGTTAGTCACGTCCAGGTTATTTCCCTGGTTATCTGCAGCTCGAAAGTGGCGCAAATCCAAATTCAGACTTTCTGCTTCTGATTTCTGTCCTGTGTGAGAGTTTAACGTGGAATTTCCCTGTAAGGATGGTGCGGGTGTCCTGGATAAAAGAACATAATCAGACAGCTTTATTATAAACAAACAAAAAAAGAAATTATGAAGGATGAAAAAATAAATCCGACACCGCTGGACGTTTGTTCTTTCAGAATATTTTTTATTGGATAAATGATTTAAAAGGTAATAACAAGGTTTAAAACTACATCATCGCCACAGCTCACAAACCCACTGATAATCCATCGATAGACGACCCCCCCCCCCTCCACACACAGGTTTTTATAATTTTTAAAAAAATGTTTGTCATATTTATTTTTTTTCCCTCCTTTTTTTATTATATTATAGTTTCTCATCAATCTTTAATAAATGCCCGTTTCAAGTCTCTTCACACAATAATATCAGCTTCAGGAGGAAGAGGGAGGAGTCTAGAGTTCTACAGGAGAGGGGAGGGGCGGGCTTCCTGTCATTGATTTTTTTTTTTTTTTTACAGATTTTTTTTCAGGTTATCATCATCATCGTCAACAATTTCAAGTTATTAAAGCAGAGAAAAAATTCCAAACTGAATAGAAATAGAAAAGAAGGTGAATGAGGCGGAGCTTTTGTGAGGGGCTACGCCAGGTACCCCGCGCGTCAGACCGCGAGTCGCGCCTCTGAAACTCAGCTGAAAAGTTCCAGAACATAGAAAACCACTAAAATAATTTAGAAACTAGATCCAAAATACTTTTTTTCCTTTTAAAGAATCAACTTTCTTTTTTTTTTTCTTGTTTGTGTGACGTACAAAAGAACTGTCCGGTTTACTATTGTCTTTTTTTTCCTTTTTTTCATTTAAGCGAAGTTTCTTAGAAAAATGTTCTCAAACAAGTTTATTGTAGTTCTTATTTCATGTCATTTATTATTTTATATGTTTGATTTATTTCTTTTTTTTGTTTTCTTTTAGTCATCAGTGCGATTGTACTGTATACCAGTGCTGCTACTGGGTCCAGAGTAAAGAAAAGAGGCTTGTTTTTTCGTTTAATGACATTTAAAAATAAGGATCAACACATCTTTATATAAAGTATAACTGCTGGTCTTTAGGAAAAAACACATTAAGAAACCCATGAATCTAAGAGGCACGCTATGGGGTTTTCTTTAAAAAAAAACAAAAAAAACAATAACAACAACAATGAACAAAACTAACAAAGGTGCGAGTCGGCGTGATGTCATGTCCTCGCCGCTGAACGAGTGAGACGTCAAACGCCGCTCAGTTTGCAGGGAAACGAAACAAAACAAAAAATTAAAATGTTAGAAATTGTACAAAACAAAAATATATAATATATATATTTATATATATATAATAAAAAAAAATGACAAATACAGAATTCTTGCAGGGTGCGTTTACTTTTGGAAGGACAGGAAGGCAGGTCTGAGAGCAGCATTAGGACATGGCTGGAGGCATCTTTGGTTCAGTCGAACACACAACGTTAACGCAGCGAGCCTTCACACTCTGAGCGAGGAATAAAAACGAACACGACGATGAACGGGAGATCGGATTCCTGCGCGTCCGATCGTCCTGATCCGGAGTATCGGACAACGTCTGAACGTGTGACGATGAAAACTTTTAACGACGGTATTCGGCCTCGGACGCCGGCGGAGCGACACGGCGTAACGCTTTCGTTCGTCTGGGGTTTAGATCGAATCTCTAAAGCGTCGCGATGTGAATCGGACGACTCGTCAGTCGAGCTCGATGCCTTCAAGTATTTGACGAATCCTGCCGGCGGCGCCAAAAGCAGCGTAACGGTTTAAACGTTAACGAAAGCGGAGTGTCTCGGCGCGGCGAGTGAGCGTGACTGCGGTCAGTCAGGATCACTTCATAACGGAACTCGGAGGCGTCTCGGATCAGACTGCAACTAGTAATCACGTCTGCACGCGAGTGTGTGCGCGTATTCGCCGCTGCCGTGGCTTGTCTGCGGTACAGAGATGTTATGAGACGAGACGAGACGTGGATGGCCGTGTGTCTCCCCCGAGGCCATGAGGGAAGGATGGGGACAGACGTCTGACTCCGTGTCCTTTCAAACCTGCAGGAAAGTTCAGTTTGTTACACGAGTCGGATCGACAACAACTACAAAAAAAAAAAAACTAAACAAAACAAACAAAAAACAGACAAAAACAAAAACACCTGTAAAACAGATCTGCATATATCTCGAGGATAAGAATAAGTCTGATATGACTGATGAGTCCGCATGACCAGTCACGATTAAACTGTGACCTTTAACCCCCCAGAAAAAATGAGGTCCAGTAGCACCATTTTATTCTCCAACTCTCTCTCTCTCTCTTTTCATTCAACACGTCTTCTGTAACATACAGGCAACAAACGTATTGCAGATGTGCATAAATACCTTCGTTCATGTACGCAAAAAAATAAAATAAATCTGTTTTTTGTTTTTGCAGCAGAAAAAAAAAAATGTGAAAAAAATAATATTAATAAATCTAATCCAGTTTGTGCTGTACTCGAGTGTGGATCAGAAACCGGCGACCCGATCGCTCAGAGCCTGCCAGATGTTCACCCAGATGTTCTCTTAAAGCGTTTAGAAAAATAAAACGAGACTCGAGACGAAGAGATCCGAACGAGCGTTCAGATTTAGATTTGTGTTTTTGCTGGAGATGAAAGCCGCTTCGCCGTGGCGTGGGAGAGCAGCCCGAGCGATTGGGACGAACGCTTCACTGATCCGGTTTTAAGGCAACACAACTGAATCCAGGAGTTTCGTTTTTCACTTTATGGAGCTGGAGATGACTGTGGATGGAACACTGAAAGCCCTTAACACTTTGTTTTTGTTATTATTATTTTTTTTTGCATATGAAAGCAAAGAGAGAAAGAGAGAGAGAGAGAGAGAGAGAGAGAATCCTCCTGGGAAAAGTGTTTCGGCTTTTAAAAGGAAAAAAAAAAAAAAAAAAGCCTTTCTCCAGGAGGAGAACCAGAAGAGAACCAGACCTGCTCGAGAAGTCCGTGTCTTTCTGCAACACCACAATCTACTGTCTACAGGTTTGTGAAAGACCTCCGCGGAACGCTGCTCTTCATCCACCGTGAAGAGAAGCTCAGAGAAGTGACCGATACCTGACGAACCCCATGAGAGAGAGAGAGAGAGAGAGAGAGAGAGAGAGAGACGAGACGATCGCGAGGCGCGACGCAGGAGTCATGATGGCGGCCGCCTGGGCTCGACGCCAGGATTCGCGAACGACCTGGAGTGTCACGGCGAGCGGCGCCCGATTTTGTGGCGCTTAGAAATGGATGTAAACATTGCTTGTGCCGAGCATCATGAGGTGTGGTGTGTGTGTGTGTGTTGGATTGGTGTGAACGTCTCAAAGTGTGAGGTAACGTCTTGAGAAGAGGTTTCGTTTCCACCAATACTTGGCCTGATCAGGAACAACCCAGACCCCGAAAATAAACCAAACAACAACAACAACAACAAAACAAGCAGTTAAAAGCATCAGCGACTGAAAACGTTCCAGTAAAGAAATTCCCAGTTTGGGAGAAACCCACAGCCACACCCTGACCAGTAAGCGATGCCTTCAGAAGACTATGGCTTTTAGTTTTTGTTTTCCCGCTCGTCCCTGCTCTGATTGTTTTCCTCTCTGTGTGATGAAAAAGAAAAACCTCATCAGCGTCTCAACGAAGCGGAACGAGACCCCGAACTCCTCCTGACTCCTGGTGGCGCCGTTTTTTTTTTTTTACTCAATTAAGCTAAGGAATCTCGAGAGCTTCATGATGTTCTCCTGACTGAGACTAAAGTTCAGCATCTTCTACACCGAACCCTGAAGCACTGTGAGGAAAAGAACGGGGAACCAAAATTGAAGCACCGTCAGAACAACAGCGCCATCTGGCTGCTTCTTCTAAAATGAAAAGGGGAGGGAAAGGGGGGAAAAAAATAAAAACCTGTACGTCCGATACTGAACTAAAGATTCTGACTTTTCCAGTAACTCCCTAATCTGGCGTTTTTTTCTGACGAGTTTCTTCATTCGAACATCAACGTACATCTAACACCACACAGCAGAAGGAAAGAAAGAGGAAAAACAGAAACACGCTAACTGCGATAAGCTAAGCCAGTCTGGCTAAACTTCACAGTCAGAAAGCAAAAAAAAACTCCAAAGACCTCACGGACATTATTCACGATTTCACGTTAAACGTCACCTCACGAAGAACATTCTGGACTGGAGAAGAATCGCAGCGAGGAAAGAAACAAAAAGACGACCCCCTCTAGTGGCTACACGTGGTACATAAAAACAAAGAAGAAATAAAAGCAAATAGCGCGACCGAGCAGATGCTACACGACTCTGACGCCGCGGTTACGCCCCCGTGATGACATCATCACGACGACGCCTTAACGGATGTTCGAGTTGTTGTTCTTTCGTGGACAAACGCAAATAAAAATCCTTGCCAGGTTTACAAAAGATTCTGTACACAGATCAGCAGTTTAGGTTTTAGCCACGCCCACATATCTCCATAAAAAGAAAAGCTGAATGCGTGGATTTCTTTTTTTTTTTCTTTCGAGTAAAAACAAAAACGGGCGGCGAGTAACTAACAACTATAAACTGGACACAAATTCCACCCCCCCCCCTTTTTTTTTTTGCATGAAATTGTCGCGGTTGTTAGCATGATGGCGTAACCGTAGCCCAGTCGCGTAGCGTACGTCGGAACTAAAGATAAGCAAACATCAACAAATCTCCAATCTGCGAGACGAGCCCCTCGGGAATATGACTTATTTCCATCCACAGACTCAAAAACCTGATTAGGATTGTTGGAAAAAAAAATCTTTTTTTGTTTTATTTATATATATATATTTTTTTTAGCAAAAAAGAAAAGCAGTACTTGTTTATTTGCTTTTTAAAAAATAGGGAAAAAAGGGGTTATACGTCGATATACATATTTATATATATTTTTTCATATATATGCTGCAAAAAAACCCTAAATTAATATAAAGGATAAAAAGGAGAAAATAAACGAGTTGTTTTCAATTTTTTTTCCACGTCATAATCGTGATCTTCGTTGCCACCCGCTGCCATGCTAGCATCATAACCGGAGTGCTAGCATGGCAACGGAAACTATCATCATAAAATGGTACAGTAGTAGAGATAGCTAGACCACGAGGGGGCGGGTTCTCCCGGGAAGAGGTCCGCGGAGAGGTCCAGTGACTGGTCATGCGGCTCGCTGTCAGGAATAATGGTTGTACGGGGGGAGGGGGTGCCCGATGCCGTTCTGGTAGTGGTGGTGCTGGCGATGGCCGATGTACTCCGCGTAGCTCATCGTCATCTTTTCGCTACGGTACCTGAAAGAACAAGAGGGGAAAAAAAAAAAAAAAAAAGTACAGAACCAGGTTAGAACCGTGTAAGAACCGGACAAACACAAGCACTCAGGAGATGAGGAAGAGGATCAGGAGGATTCACAAATCTAAAGATCAGACAGCGATCGTCACACGTCTCGGCGTCCTGGTTGATTTTAACGTACACTGATAATTAGCATCAGGGACGACAGCTTAAAAGAAATAAAAATAAATTCGTTTGGATGTTGGACTGTTTTTCCTGCATGAAGATGTGCGTCGCTTTGATTTTACACTAGAGGGCGCTGTTTATAGCTACTGTTAGCGCAGTTACAATAAGGGTTTTAATTTCAGCAAAGTCGGTAACGTCGGCGTTTTGCAGCGAGCTCTCAGAAACAAACTTATTTTCTTACATCATTCAACATCGTTTTAATGAGAAACTCTAAAAACACTTTTACAAACAATTTCAGCTGCTTTGAGAAATAAACTGAGGATAAAAACTTGTGATATTACGGTACATCGTCACATGGCCGAGTTCTGCGCACAACAACCAGTAACTTCTTTAGAGATTCAAAAAAAAAGGAAAGGAAAGTCTTTTTTTAAAGACTTATTTACATTAGTTAGATTCGCACAATAATATTTTAGCTATTTATTAAAATTAATTAATTCTGGAATTTTCCCATGTGGTACACATTTTTAAAATAAGAATAAAAAAATTTACAACAAGACTATAGGGGTGAGTTTTCAGGTGATTACGACTTGTGGCTCAGTGTGAGAAACACACACACACACACACTGGTCACAATAGTAACGTTACTTAAATACATTAAGTGTATTATAATGAGCCAGGGTCACGTGACTCTTTAAATATTACCATACGCCATAGTCATGTGACTAAGCCTGTCTTTTTTTGCATCTAATGTGCATATTTAAAAACTTCGTTTGTTTATTTTACTTAAACAATAAGTATTTGCTGCGATTCGTCATCTTATACAAATTATTATTTTAACAAAAATATTTTAATCACAGCCATTAAAGTGAATATACAGATTTACTCTTGTTACAATTATTATTATTATTATTATTATTATTATTATATAGTAGTAGAATTAGAGACAAAGCCTAAATAATATTAATAATAATAATGATAATAATGATGATGATGGAGTATTAGGATGAAGGCGGGGCTCCTCGAGCGCTGTCTTACACACCTGGTCAGTTTGATGGTCTTCCTGAAGTCGTTAGTGATGGGAGCTTTGTATCCTCCCTTTCGCAGTAAGGAATCTATGGTTTGAATGTGGTCCCATCCTGCGGAGCAGAGGAGGAGGAGGAGGAAGAAAAGTGAAGGTGTGAAGTGTAACGTGTTTATGACGTCAGCGCTCGGACTCTCACTTTAATCACTTCTTTAACACAATCATTTGTTCTCAAACAACTTCTTTTATAAGCAGCTTTAGAACCAGCGCTCAGTGAGGGGAACAGGTTTCACTGAGGGGAACGGGGAAAAAAATC
>JAQMYJ010000011.1:300402-314469 GCA_030014305.1 Clarias laeviceps | reverse complement strand
AGACACACAGACAGACAGACAGAGACACGCAGACACACAGACAGACAGACAGAGACACGCAGACACACAGACAGACAGACAGAGACACGCAGACACACAGACAGACACACAGACAGACACACAGACAGACAGACAGAGACACACAGACAGACAGACAGACAGAGACAGACAGACAGAGACAGACAGACAGAGACAGACAGACAGAGACACACAGACAGACAGAAGGAAAAACCCTTGGAGCCACAGAGAGTTTTGGTCTTTAATCCACAGGGACCTCTGAGAGATTAAAAAAAGAGTAACATAGGACCTTTAATTATACTTGTATCATAAACACACACACACACACACGTCCCTGTGTATGTACACAAACAAACGGAGCACTTGGACCCCGCCCCCACACCAATTTGAGCGGTGAGCCCAGGCGCCGATAGCTCTATGACATCAGCTCTATGACATCAGCTCTATGACATCAGCTCTATGACATCAGCTCTATGACATCATCGGCTCAATATGAGAGTGTTGATGTTTTATAGTGCAGATGTCAGTATGTGCGAGGGCTCTAGTGTTTTTGTTTTTCTTTTATTTACTTCCCCGTCGCCCCTCTTGGCTCAACCCTGAGATCAAAACCAGGAAACACTCAGGGTCGTTATTCTTTAATTAATTTATTTTTTAAGAAAATCCATCATAATCATTAAAATGAAGGCCCTCGTCAGCCCACGACTTTAATATGGCTTCATGTGACCCGTGTTCCAGAAGGGAAAAGGAAAGACTCAAAGTCCCCCCCCCCCCCAAAAAAAAGAAAGAAAAGAAAACATTTCCACGTGACACGCGAGTGTGAGCCTAAAAACGCTTCGTTTAATTTCATGCTGAAACTTGAGAACGGAAACAGATCTGATAAGTGTTTATTCAGGTAAAATAGGAGAAAGGAGTGACGCATACATCACAAGCTCTCTGTCTCTGTCTGTGTGTGTGTGTGTGTGTGTGTGTGTGTGTGTGTGTGTGTGTGTGTGTGTGTGAAAACAGACAAGCGAGATTAACTTGTGTGGAAACGTGTCTTGTGTCAGATCCCCTGACGCTCTACTCTGAACACGAGGGGAAAGACAAGTTCAAATCCCACGAGTTTGAGTGAGGGTGTGAGGGGCGTGGTCTCTCTCTCTCTCTCTCTCTCTCTCTCACCAATCGTGTGAATCTGTGAGCTGGTGTAAATCAAAGAGGGCGGATACGAACCGAACTGGGGGTTCTTAAGGAGAAACGTTTAGTTTTTTTTCCTGAGCCGAAGCGCTGAAGAGAGTTTATGCAGGAAGGAACTCAGGGGTGGAGGACACGGGTACCAGCTTCCTTTCTTACTGCACACCTTCGACATCTGCCTTCCTGTAGACTTCCGTCACACACAAACACACGAGCGAGTGTGTCCGCCTGAGCGCGCGTGGGACTTTCAGTGTCATGAACCATGGTGAGGCCACGCCCATTTCACAAAAACAACATGAGGATTTTTTCCCTTTTTTTGTTGTTAGAAACAATTAAAAATGCATCATAAAATCCTGACGTTACAGAATGTTCGTTACGACCTGTGATTGATTCAATCAATTCTGACTGTTTTTCAATAAAATGACGAAATACATTCACAATCACATGTGACTTTTATCTGACTCTAACGCGGAAAGACGTCAAGTCACATGACCACAACAGCTTGAAGTGATTCGAATCCAATGTTTTACTTGTGATATACAGCAGATATACAGCTCTGATACGTGGTCATGTGACTTGAACAACGTAATTGTAAAACATGAGGTTTGTAAAACGTGCTGAAATCCCTGAGGGGGGCATTTTAACTGCCACCAGATTGTGATCTCAAGATCCGTAATAATCACTCAGACGCTCTGCAAACGTGAAGCGAAAAAATCTTTTTAAAAGCACTTTATCAGTGCAGAGAATTAGAAATAAAACCCTGTGCAGCTGTGCGGCGCTGAACACCGAGCGCTCGAACAGGAATTTATCATCAGGCGTTTCCTTTTGACCTCTAAATCTCGGGACAGACAAACAAACAAAAGGATCAAAGGATTAATTCGCACCACAGCCCGGGCGGGACTCACTTGTCTCTCGGTCTGGGTCATGTGACATAACTAGTCATGTGACTACAAAAACACAAAACCTCAAAACCAAACCGTGATGTGAGGTTTTACAGGTTAGACGCTAAAACTGAAACAGAGCCCCAGCGGCAAAAAAAATCATAAACTACAAATTTGAACTAACAGAACTTTCCAGAACCAACTTTCCAGGGTTCGCGCTAACTAGCACAACATGATGCTAACTTCTGTCCTGAGTCTGGCGGTACGGCAAAAATATCGTAACACAATCCTGTCACTCCATTGCTCTGCTACACAACGGCGGAACGTCCGGTGTTTTTATGTTTGTTAAACTGGTTGGATATTTATTCAAAAAGTTAAGAGCTTTTTTTTTTTTAGTATACAAGTATACAAGTATACATGACTGCAGATTTTAAAGGTTTTTCCAGTTTACAGAGATCGATCACACAATCTGAACAAAAGTAAATCAGAAAAGCGTCATGTGACATGTGATCATCGTGTTGATCAGCGTTATATCGAGTCGTCCTGAACATCATGTGAAATAGATCATGTTGAGTTTAGTTAGTTAAGAGGAAAAATAAAACCAGAAGTGATGATATATTTAGCACTGTGACATCAGCCCTATTATATCAGTGTGTGTGTGTGTGTGTGTGTGTGTGTGAGAAAGGTCCTCTTGTTCTTCTTCTAAGGATTATTAGGGCTCAGGCACTATGACATCAGCCCTATGACGTCAGTGTGTGAAGGCCCCTCTTGTTCTTCTGAGGATTATCTTTCTTTTTCCAGCATGCCGGGCCTTTGTGGAGGCCGTAACATGTTCAAAATGTCATGAAAATCACCACATCTGCTGCCATGAGGATTTCTGATCTCGCAAACGGTTCAGCCGTGGCGACGCCTTAAAAAGTGGCGAATAACGTCCTGAGTGACATCACACTGTCGCTTTTTCTTTTCAGAGCTTCATGAACAAAAAACTACATGAAGCGCAGCACACACACACACACACACACACACACACACACACACACACACACACACACACAAACACACACCCTTAAACACAATACTCCGTCATGTTCGGTTTCCTCTGAGGATCCGGTCGCTCGGTACGGTGACCCGCGGGCCAGACTTCACTTCACACGTCAGATGGAGACGAATCCGTGGAACTGAGGAGGAGAGAAGAGACGCCGCGCTCCGGTGAAGCTCCGCCTCCCTGCACCGAGCGTGCGGCTATAAATAGAGCGCTAATTCAAGAAATCCCTGTGCACTTAAACAGAGACCTGATCACATGACCAGGCCTCAGCCAACAGCTCCTCACTTCCTGTCTCCCATCTAGTGTGTGTGTGTGTGTGTGTGTGTGTGTGTGTGTGTGTGTGTGTGTGTAAAATAGAGGAAAAAATTAAAAAGAGCAGATGAAGGCTGGAACTTTGACTTGTTCATTAATGAAGAGTTTCTGAAGTCAGGCTGAGACACACGGACGGGGCGTTAACTTGAATTTTAAGAAATTCTCAATTGTACATTTATTTTAAAAATAATAATAAATCTATCTTTTAATAAAATTATTTTAATTTTAAAAAATCTAAATGATGTTTATGTATAGCAAGAAAAATTGTGCAATTTTAAAGTTAAAATCAGTTGCTTGTAACAAAGATTATACTTTTAACAGTTTTTGAATAAAATTTTTTTTTAATCTATAAATATAAATTAACTAGTTATTTATCTTCTGACACCTCATCAGCTGCTCCTTTTAAAACGTCTTTTATTTAACAAAATGCCACAATATTTAGGATGTCCCAGTAAAGCGGAGTGTAAAATACTTTTATCACAACCCCGATACCCTGACTGATACCCTGAGGTCAGTCGGGTCGAGGGTTTGTGTTCGTGTGTGAACTCCGACAACCTCCGGACAATTAATTAAATTAATTTCCCTCGTTAGTGTAGAGGACCGAGACCAACTCTCCGGATCGCGGTGTGTTCACTCACATCAGTAGAACAGCAACGCTTCGTGATCTGCTCTCCATCTGAGACTGACTCGCGTCCCAAACCACATCACACACACTAAATAGGGCGCCTAACAAGACCAACTTCACGCACTTCATTTGACAGCAGTGTTCTGGGGCAGGGGCGGGGCTGGGGGCGGGGCGACACAAATTTTATTTTAGTAAATATGATGTCTATACAAAAACATCTCCATATCCAGCACTTGGTCACCGAAACACAATCCCCAAGTGCACAAACGTACAGATAACACGCCGCACTGCCACACGTTTGTGACTCTGAGGCCGGAGGAAGTCGATTCTGATTGGCTGCTTCAGGTATTACAGCACGAAGCCGCCCGCACACAGCCGTATTAATGCAATCAGGATTCAAAAACACATGGGAAGCTACAGAGAGACGCGTTTCAGAACATCACATCTAAACCAGATTAAAGAAATAACAATTGTGTGTATATTTTTATGCTATTTTATGTTTTGTTTTTGTTTATTAGGAAATTTCTTGTTTCATTAGGAAATGTCAGACGACCCTCACTGACAGTATAATTAATGACTGTAGGTCACCTGGGCCGCTGAGTGATACATTAAGTTAATTAGATGTTAAACGTCTCAGTGCTGTTACCGTGTATTATCGGCACTTGTGGAACTCGGACATCAGCTGCAGTATGATGAAGGGTCCAGTAGGTGGCGTTATGAGTAACACGTCTCATAACAGTGACATCGTGAACACGCGCCGTGTGGGACTATTTCATCGTCTCGGAGCGACGTGTGGTTTGTAAGATGCAAGATTTTTATATTTTGTTCTCGAATCACTTCGACAGTTCGGTTTATATTTCACAATAAAAGGTTTTCATTGTGCTCTGGAGGTTGTGTAGAACTGGTGTCACTGAGCCGACAGCTGCACACACGAGGCTAAAAGGGATTCTGAAACAGTTAGATCTCACAAACAGAACCAGTCTGTGAAAGAAGGTTATATTAAAAGGTTGTTTCATAAATTAATGCTCTTTGAAATAACGTCTGATGAGCTTTAAAAACTCATTCACTTCCTTTTTGTGATGATGATTGCTTTAAATAAACTTAACCCCTTTTATGCAGAGAGTCCAGACTTACCGAATGCCTTTTTAATAAAGTTAAATCAGCTCTGTGAGCCGAGCGCACGAAGCCGTGACCCCGACTGCGGAGGAAAATCTCCATCACGGTTAATGGATCTGCAGCAGCTGGTCAGGAATCGTTCTGAGTAAATTAATAAAACGTCTTCAAGTGCCGTTTCTCTTCCGCCGTTTTTATTTTCATTTCTTAATGATTGAATCTGTAGCTTTAACACCGTGACCGTAATCACAGACTACACACACTGCGAGGATAAACAAACTCGTGTCTTTCACAAACAGCTGGGATTCGCTCAGACTCGTCACTGAACTCGTTACTATGAGATAATGAGTCTCTGCTCGTCTAACAGGAGACGCGGGAAAAGAAAAGCTCTTGACACAGCATCATAGACACAGCTCCCTAACGGCTCCACCCACACCTATACCACACACCTATATGTTGGAATAAGCATTATGACATCAGCACTATGATGTCATCGCCTCACCATGATTGTTGGTGTCTCTGTACGGATGTCAGTGTGTGAGGGCTCGATTGTTTTTCTAAGGATTTTTCTTTTAGCAATAATCCGGGCCTTTTTGGAGATATTAGGCACCGGGCCCAGTCACCTGCGCCATCGCCGCCGGGGGCAACAGAAAGACACGTCCAGACGTGACAGGGACTTAAACTCATGCCGAAAAGTGTCTGTTGACTTTCTGAGAGACTTCATATTGATGGACACGAGGTTGTGGCGATGGCGCAGGTGCACTTTTCATTCTCCTTGAAGCCACATACATCATAAACCTGCTCATGCTCGTTATTACCGCTGTGCGATTTGATCCATTATGTAATTTAACTAAATTGAATCAAATCACAATGAGTCAGTTTTCATTTCTAAATCGATTCAAATATTTATTTTTTTTACTTTTTAGGTAAAAACTTCAAAAGGTTTCGAACTCCTTCTATGGCTGCAGAGTTTGTTAGCGGTTGGCACAACACCGCCACCTACTGGACTGGGGTGTGGAGCAGTGAATGGGCAGAAAGGAATGATTTCACAGCACTTCAGTGTTTATTAGATACGTTAAGGAGATTTTTAATACTTGAACCTGTAAGAAATAAAGCTGCCCGAGACAATAAATCGACCCGACCCGGCTGTGACTGACCGAGCTATTCATTGTGTGTTTTATGGGTTTTAGGGGTTTAATTTTTAATGCTGAGACAACGTTAAGGTGTATACGAGAGACAGAGAGGACTAAAGGAAGACAGATAGACTCAGAGAGAAAGAAAGATTTACATTTTTATCTATTTACATGCGTCTAAATGCACTAACATTATTTCAGACTCCATGATGAATATAATCACTTTGAGAATTCTTATTTTAAAATGTTTCTGCAGGATCATTTTTTTTTTTTTTTTTGACATGGGAAAAAATAAATAAATAAAAGATCAATGATTACTGAAAACGCCCAAATAAATACATCAACGCGTGAACTTTCGGCCATGTTGGTACTTTTTTTCCTCATCTGGCACAGCTTTTAACGTGACCCATAAAACATTTTACATGACGGTTTATAAAATACGTTCACAGCCGATTTTAAAAAAACGCTGGACGGGATTCGTTTTGTTTTATTTAATCAAATATTTTTATTTATTTAATATTTGGGTTTTTTTTTTGTCATCACCCCCCTTGAACTCGTACCGGGGCGATCGCTCCTCCATTACGCCACTCAGGAGCCCTGGATTGTCTTTAACTCCATAAAACTTCACGTTAAGGAAACATCCTTGATGTTCGTCAGATCTCCGTCTCCTCATGTGGAGCACAAAGAAATGAAGTCCACGACTAAACCCGTTGCAATTAAAGCTAAAAGCTCCTGAGCACGTTGATCTCTCGAGATCGTTTTTAAGTATCCTGGTTATTAAAGCGTCGTCTCGGCTGTCGGAGGAGTTTTAATCTGGAGCAGGTCGTTCTGGAGTCTCTGAACGTCCCTCAGAGGGCAGCGAGAAGATACGAGAGGCTTCAGGAGATGATATTAACATTAACACAATACAATATAATTATCTTGTCTTGACAACAAATTGAACTCTGTGTGTGTGTGTGTGTGTGTGTGTGTGTGTGTGTGTGCAGAGGTCAATCCTGAATTAGTGCGATGGGAGATCATGGGGCTCCTTCAGTCGCTCAGGTCGAGACTCAGTAACGTTATGGGGCAATAAAATGATGTCAGCTGACGACCTGAATGTACTGAATCACCAGGTCATCACATCTATGGAGGGTTTCATCTTTACTGGTGTGAAAGAGTGACCCTGAGGGTGTGAGGAATCATTTTCACACACGACCTGGACACCACGGAGTCCCGACCTCAACTCCAGTGAGTGTCTTAGGGACAAAATAATAATAATAATAATAATAATAATAATAATAATTGAACCTTTTCCTGTGATGCCGTAACTTTTTCTAATCACTACATTCTTTCCACATTTCATTTCCAATTTGCTTGTTTTGCTTTTCTTCGCTGCATTTCCAGCACTTGCATCAGATCAGCGCAGTGGGGGTGTAGATACGGCGGGAAATAAGAGGAAAATTTAAATCAAATACAAAGTCATACATGATCCGACTAACAAACGGCGGACGGCGTTTTCCTCCTTCATCGATGATTTACTGTAAAGACTTTTACGGCGGTCCGTTCGCCCAAGTGTGTAAGAAACACTTCTGATGATGAATATCAAAACTAAACCATCACAAGATACGAGAATACGAACGAACACGCCGCAAAGTCGTCTCCTCGGTATCCTGTACCACGGTTAGAGCGAGAAAACGAAATATTAAAGTTAAAGACGAATCATCTCGCCGGTGTGTTCAATTATTTGCGAGGTACTCTGCCCTTTTCGGACGATAATCAATTTACGAGTGCCGCATCGATCCACGTCATCGCATCATCGCGTCGCTGTAAAAGGTCACGGCGTACAACATGAGAGCGATACTTTTTTTTTTTTTTTTTTTCACACTGAGGTGCAGAATTTGTCACAGAAACAGGGCTGCTTGTGCTGATTAGCGTTCAGCTGCTCGACTGTAAATCATTAAACCACAGACTTAACGTTCTTATTTAAGCCACAACGGAACCAAGTACTCACGCACGCGCGCACGCACACACCGAGTCTCACACACACACACACACACACACACACACACACACACACACACACACACACGAGTCACACAAACTCCTGCTTTATTATTCCTGCAAACATGGACATCCCCGGGTCCTTCAGTACAGGACAGGGGTCAGGGTTCATCGTTCGGACGCTTCCCCGAAATAAACGGTGCATTGTGGGATTTCAGGAACACGCTGGAGATTGTGTTTTGCGAACAGGAGTACAAAAGAGCAAGGATTCGGATTTGGAGCAGATTTCCATCGTGTGGTAGTTCACTGAAATCTGTGCAAATGTTCAACATACATGTTATTGTGTATGTATTATTATTATTATTATTATTATTATTATTTATTATTATTATGTTGTGGATCTGTATGAGCGCAGAGGTTCCCCCCCCCCCCTTCAACCTTTTACACAAAAACTGCTTAAAATATTAAGATGACAGATTTCAGGTGACGTCACATGAGATGAGTTGTACCACAGCTGCCATTTTGACACACAGATTAACAATGTCGAAACAAATCCTGAAAGTATTCCAAGGTTTGTCTGGATCGCTGTGGAACGGGTTAGCGTTTTATATTTTAGTGCAATTATATCAAATTGTATTTATATTTGTAACTGTTACACTTCAAAAGTCGTTCACTGGTTGACCTACAAAATGGCGGACGCCCCCGGCGACCTGAAAACGATCCGTCTATACAAAAGAGACAAAGAAGTGCTTACTGAAAAAAAAAGAAAAAAGAAAAAAAACAAGTACAGGAAGAAGAATATAGCATGATTATTATAAAGGTTATGAGACAAACGGAATAAACACACCTGACAATACAAAAGTGAGGTTTATGAGGAAAACGAGGCACTAATGAAAAATTCATTAATCAGCAAAAAATTAAATAAAACTACTATGAGTGTAAAAAAAAAAAAATTTTAATCCTCATCCCAAAATGCTGAGGATCATCATATAAACGCCATTTCTTCCACAACAAAATTTAGTATCGCCGGTGTGTTCAATTATTTGCGAGGCACTCGGTCCTTTTCAGACGACAATCAATTTACTAAATTTTCATCCAAAGTCGCAGCCCCGGTCCATGTCAATGTCTATATTAGCCCATGTACTCTATTTAATTACATCATCGTTTCCATAGCAACGTCATGTGATCTCAGACTAACAAACCCTTATTTAAGTGTTGATGTAGTGATGCCTTCTGTTAGGAGAGGTTTAAGTGATTGATAAAAAAAGAAATATATATATATATTGTAACAGGATGTTTCTTGTATAAAATCCTGTATACACACAACATGCTAGGTTAAAGAAGAACATTAAACATACAATTTAATAATGTTAAAGTTATTAACATGGGTGTGTACGCATGCTCGCGAGCGTGCAGCACCTCGGTGCGGTTTCCTCTCGGAGTTTTCGTGTGTTTTTACTTTTTCTTATACTTTCCTTCTATTATTTATTTATAACTTTATTTTGTATTTAACAAGTAAGGTCGCCCTTTCAAACCATGCGTTTTGAAAGTGTTCTTGTTCTTAGTTACTTACGGTTTTAAGAACTTTTTTTTGTTTTTTGGGGGGGAGATTATTATTATTATTATTTATTAATAATATAACAACTGTGAGCAACTGTAACCTAGCATAAGCAATTTCCCTCTGGGATTAATAAAGTTCTTTGAATCTTGAATCTTAAAGTAAAGGAAAGATTTTTTTTAATGACATGAATAAAGGATATCGATATTTTCATCAACTATATTTGTGAACTTTTTACGAACTGTCGTTTTATACTTACAAAACGGACTGGAATCTGCAATTCTGATGCTAATTTTAAGTGCTTAAAATATTTATTAAAGGCTACATAATGTGATATCAGTAATATATCGCAAAATCGTGTAAAAACCGCAATACAATCTGTCCTGTCACATCGTTCGGCCCCGAGTTTAAAAACGCTTTTGTTATTCTTTCACAAACAGAAATGAAAATACCAGATGGTGGAAATGAACATGAACAAAGCAGCAAACAGAAAGAGAGAGAGAGAGAGAGAAAGAGAGGGGGGGGGGTATAAAGAGAGAAAGAGAGATAAAGAAAAAAAATGGAGAGAGAGAACAGAGAGAAAAGAAGGAGGAAAAATAGAGGAAAAGGTAGAAAGAAGTGAGAAAAATATAAAGAGAAAAATGAGAGAAGTAAAAAGGAGAGAGAGAGAGAAACGGAGAGAGATAATAGAGAGAGATAGAGAGAGAGAGATAGAGAGAGATAGAGCTTCTCATTGAATAAGCAGCTAAGCTAATTAGGTTTCAGTCAGGTCAGTGCGAGTTCACGCTAAAACACGGACACACACTAAATTAAATTTGTTTAAAAATAACCAGAGCTCGTTTCTAACACGAACACTTCACAAATCGAGGCTAAAACCCCGACCTTTAGACCGCAGCTTCGAGTTAAACAGCAAACAGCCTCAACAACTCGGGCTTTGTTAGCTCACATAGCATTAGCACAGACATGCTAGCTACACAATCTAACTAGCCGCTCCGCTAAACAACGAGTTCCGAGGAATAATATACATAAACACACGAGACAAACATGTAGGACATAGGATTATACTGTAAATGTGTTTTTATTATACTAGATCATTGTCCAGCATATTTTAAATACGAGTTTTTATTAAATTTTAGAAATATATATATAATGGAGGTGAAGCTAGCCGTCAGTTACCGCTACAAAGCTGAGGGATCAAATCTGCCGGGTTTCTGAATTCATCCCGAATTAACACCGGTTATCTGGACAAATATGGAAATATAAATCAAACCAAAGAGGAGATGAACGTGATTTAAAAATGTTTTCAAATAAAGGTTTAAAATGCCCTGGGAGACTCACTGAGTTATCGGTAAAGCTGAATGAAGAGAGAGAGAGAAAACTAGTTAGGAAATTAGCGTCGATTTTTACGTAAATATAGAATTACATGTAAATTGGGTTTATATTAGATGTTGGTGTAAATCCTGAAAAGCTTTCAAAGTTGTGAGTTTGTGAGAAAGGAAAAAAAAGGAAAGGGAAATTAAAACCTCGGCACTTCGTGTGGAAATCCTGAGTAAGAGACGGTGAGTAAGTAGTGTTTATAACACACACACACACACACACACACTCGCAAAGCAAGTTCCATTTTTTAAGTGTGTTCCAAATGAATAACCGTATAAACAGGTTTGGGTTTGATGAGAAATGAACACGGTGTGAGTGTCGTGTGAATTAATGTGAAACAAAAAGAGAAACATATTCGTGTGTGTGTGTTGAAATATCTCAGTGATTTCGCTGTACTTACTAGGGGTCGTTAGTAAACCTGGGAGTTCGGGGAGGCTGGTATCCGTACAGATGGCAATAAAGCACGTCGAAACAGAAGCAGCACATCTCCGCCGACACCACCATCTTCCTGGCCGAGCCGGGTCCCGGACTGAGGTTCGGGGAGAGGCCGGTGCTGGAGCTGTAGCCGCCTGGAGCCGGGGACAGAGCGGTGTTGGTGTTGTTGGTGCTGCCGCCGCCACAGCCTCCTCCACCGCTGCTGTTATTATTACTACTGCTGCTCCCGCTACAGCTCCCGCTGCCCCCCGGACCCCCGAGGCCGTTCACTCGGCTCACACTTCCGGCCACCACCGTCGACGTCGAGGACCCGATCCCAAGGTCCGATCCGCAGTGCCCGGTCCCGGCTGCAGTCCCACCACACGCCCCGCCGGGACCCCCGGACCCGGGGGATCCCGACAACTTCTGCTTCTTCACCCCGCAGCAGCCGGCCGCCATCTTCGAACAATCTGCACCGACACACCGCTTCCGACCCATCGCCGTCACGGCGGGAAGGGCGGGGCCAAACGCCGACCACGCGTAAAAATCCCACTGCGTCACCACGTACGACGCACGACGCTCCACCTTCACCGTTTTAGATTGAGTTATTTATTTATTTTTATTTTTTTCTCCTCTTCCTCCTCCTCCTCCTCTCGGGAACGTAATCCCCCCGGAAGTGAGCTTACATCAAAAAAAAAAAAAAACACAGTAAAAGGGATTTCCAAGAGACTGCAATGTCACCCGGCAGGACGGAAGCGCAGAGAGCGCAGCCTACGCTGCAGACTTACGCAATGTTCGCAGATCGGCAGCTCCAGCTGCGTCCCGGGCTAAATAACGGAGAAATAAATAACCCGGTGGTGGTGGTGTGGAAGGGGGGGGGATGGGGGTGTGTGGGGAGGGGGGTAAAGAAGTCACAGGGCTGGTGTTACCTCCTGAATCAGATCATGCGTCCCCGTGTCAAAAACTACAATCCGAAGATCAGATCAGACCAGATCAGACCGTGTGAGATCAGAGCTCGGCGCAGACACGCAGACACACCGCACCGCACTGCGCCCTCAGTGTGCGGGAATCCGGCCGCTCGTGCACGCAGGACCCATCCGTCTCTCTCTCTCTTTCTCTCTCTCTCGCTGTCTCTCAGCGCGCGAGACGAAACGAGACGAGACGTTCCGCCCCGGAACCGTGCGCGTGCGTGCGTGCGTGCGTGCGTGTTGTCAGTTGTTTACATGCACGCGATCTAAAACCGACGAGGCAGCTGAGCGCGAGGCGCAGGGACCGAGAGCGCGAGCGCGCACCGCAAATCGACGCAGTTTCCCTTTACACACACACACACACACACTCTCTCTCTCTCTCTCGCTCCGTCACTGAAACCCGCGAGTCATTTCCGAACTCATCACTGAACCGGTTACTCGGTGTGTGTGTGCGTGTCTCACTGCTCGATCCGCGAGCTCCAAAGTTTTCGCCCCCCGGTGGGCAGGACCGCCGTCACCCGTCTGTCAGGACGCATCCTTACGCTGCAGCATTACAGCACAAACACCGCCGTCCATCACCCGGATACTGCCCCTGGGCTGTGTGTGTGTGTGTGTGTGTGTGTGTGGTCGGGCCTGCGCGCAGAGAAGCACCGGGGGGTGATGGTGTCGGTGGTGTCGGTGTCGCTGTCTGTTTTTAGGATCCTGTGCCAGACCGCAGATCCAGCAGCACTCCGTAAGCACTTCTCCCTCCACCATCCAGCACGCAGTTTACGTCCGATTCTTACGCATCCTGCGTACTCCGGAGTCTGTATTCTCAATCACGGCTACGTGAAAAGAATAGGTGTACCGACCGAGTACTGAATCCTAAATCCTTCCTTACGGAGGAACCGAGCAGCACTCGTGATTCCTAAGAGCAGGGTTGCCAGGGTTGTACGGAGCCCCTCTGAAAATAAAATATGTGGCCACAACTTACTAAGCCGTAGGAACGAGATACTATATTCTGGCCAATACTTACTAGAGTGTTGGAACGAGATACTATATTCTGGCCAATACTTATTACAGTGTGGGAACGAGATACTATATTCTGGTGAATACTTACTAAAGTGTGGGAACGAGATACTATATTTTGGTTAATACTTACTAGAGTGTGGGAATGAGATACTATATTTTGGTGAATACTTACTAAAGTGTGGGAACGAGATACTATATTTTGGCCAATACTTACTAAAGTGTGGGAACGAGATACTATATTTTGGTTAATACTTACTAAAGTGTGGGAACGAGATACTATATTCTGGCCAATACTTACTAAAGTGTGGGAACGAGATACTATATTCTGGCCAATACTTACTACAGTGTGGGAATGAGATACTATATTTTGGCCAATACTTACTAAAGTGTGGGAACGAGATACTATATTCTGGCCAATACTTACTACAGTGTGGGAACGAGATACTATATTTTGGTTAATAC
>JAQMYJ010000011.1:265378-279130 GCA_030014305.1 Clarias laeviceps | reverse complement strand
GGCCCCCAACTGATGTTATTTTAATTTACTTGTATTAATGATCCATTTCTTTGTGTGTGATTGTTTAGTTTTGAGAGGACTCTCTTCATTGTCAATAAAGAAAAGCATGAATTAGAATAAGAACTTTCCTATTATTTTCCACTAATTTCCTTCCCGTTCATTGAGCCCCACCCGTCATGTCTGTATTCACCACTAGTGGGCGCTCCACACTTTGAGAACCACTGGTTTAGAAGCAGCTCAATCTGTTTACCTGCTAGTACATTTTTCTACCACTTGGGGGTGGTGTATACACAGTTTTGAATGTGCAGAAATATACACCCCCACCCAATCCATAGGCAAAAATAAGAAATTGCATCTACTGTACAGAATCGACCATAAACACGGTTTATAAACAGTTTATATTTGAGCTCAATCAAAGGCCGTACGATAAAATTACAAATGTTTAAGAGTCCATTTTGAGAATCATATCTTTAAACTGAGTTTTAGAACGCGTCATATTTTTTGTAAAACGTATGAATTTCAATGCAAATTACAAATCTGTTATCAAGCTCATGAGGTCACGAAAAATAAACGATTGGTTAAGACGCTGTATCATGAAGGCGACACAACATGCGTTTAATTTATTTATCGCATTATTGAATCTCTTTGCGTCGAAAGCATGTTCACTTAACCTTAAATTATTTTTAATGAGACAAATCCCAGCTCCTGTGTTATAAGAGTTCAGTCTCGTCCATGACTGGTTAAATCGTGACTGAGTGCTCATTAAAAAACAAAACAAACAACAACAAAAAAACAACAACAACCCTGAGCCAATTCTAGAGCACAAAGGCATGATTTCACTCACTATGTTTTTAGGACCGTTTAGCTAATGTTACTGTCAGTGTAAGTCTAAAAGAGGTTAAGATATAATTTTTTACTTGTATTTAAATGAGATTATTTGTCGATGAGGATTATTTTGCGACTGTAACAGCTTGTCTTTAATTAAAGAACAAGGTGTAATGGGCGCTCTGGTGTTTGCTATTTTTTCCTTCTACATATCTTTAGGGGTTCTGTACCAAACAATTCATATATATATATATATATATATATATATATATATATACACACACACACAGGTGAGAAATGAGAGTATATATACTCATGCTGTTAAATGAACCATGTCTCTGTGACTTTCTCCACAAACAGCCCGTCCTCTGTACTACCTGCTGCTTGAGGCGTTTCATCTCAGCGGCTCGAGGATCCACGTTGAGAACCGGCTTGTTCTTGATTTTACGTGCGCGGTCTGCGTAGCGCAGCGTGTTGATGGTCTCTTCGATGTTGGAGTCGGCGGGACTGATGCAGGCGATCATTAAAGTGTGACTGTTCCCTCCCAAGGAGTCTGAGGAAGGGTGCGAACAAACATACAGAATGATACGATTTAACATCAATGGCTTAACTGGATCCCAAATGTACACAGTTTATCCCATAAAAAAATAAGTTACTAATAAACAATAACAACCAGAAAGGTTTCTGAAGAAAATCTGAGTGGTGCTTGCCGTGGCAAAACTCGAGCAAAATATTACAACGTTTTCTTTATTTCTCTGTAAAAAGCAACATTTAAAAGTGCTGGTATAGCTTTCAAAACAGTGTTGGCATGTCGCCTGCATGATGCTAGCGTGATTAGCATGTCACCTAACATAATTAACCAATTGCTAGCATGATGTTAACTCTAGCAGCATGTTGCTGGCCCACCCACATGTCTCTATGTTCCTGTGGAAGTTACTATAGCAGGAAACGCAACTGTGAGCACTTCCTGTTCCAATAGTGAGGGGGTGCCTTCGCCATTATATGTCAATGGGGCAATTTTGGGCACCTCTTGCGCCCCAGGGGTACAACTTATACCCTGTTGCAGTGTGTGTTCTGACAAAGCTTGCAAGCCTCTTAAAAAAGGTGGTCAATTTTTTTATTTCTAGAGAATTCTTGCTCCGCCCTAGAATCTGTCAACGATGGTCTCAATGGCAAGTCTATGGAAATTTTTGGGCCGGGTTAATTTTTTAAAAATTAACCTCCCACCCTTAGAAAAGTCCTAGCACCCTATTCCCGAATAAGCTGCACATAAGCTTCATGGGTCTACGACAAACCGTACGGGACTAGACACATGCCAAAGTTTTGTGAGGAAGAAGAATTAATTTTTTTTTATTAATAATAATAATAATAATAAGCATGTGAGCTGATAGTGATGCTTTGCAAGCACCAATAATAAAATGTGTGATTTTGTATGTATATATATAAATAAAACATATTTGTACTAAAGACATGACATGGAAGACATGAAAACTTTGCATGAAGCGGTTGAACATCAGAGCTTCTCGATCCTGAAGCGCGTTAACACACACACACTCACCCTGCAGCAGACGAGTCAGCTTGGAGTCTCTGTAAGGTACAAACGTGCCCTTTTTGCTCTCGTCTCCGAGCGCACTGATGACGTTCCCCAGCGACAGCAGGCCCCTGTTAATGCTGATTCCTGTCCATGAAACAGACAGAGTTACAGCGAGCATGTACGCACGCACGCACGCACGCACGCACGCACGCACGCACGCACACGTCTCCTCCACTCACCCTCTTTGAGACGATCTCCTTCAGCTTTAGTTTTCTTCTGTCTCTCGGATCCAGCAAGATCCACCAAGTGCAGTTTGGAGACCATGGTATCGTTTCTAAAACAAAACACACAGACAGCATTACAATGAGAAGTTGTTCACCTTATGCTTGTTTCTCATGCCATCTGGTTCAATCACCCTCAGATTGCCCTTTAGAGTGTTTTACAATAATGTGAGGTGGATCATCATTATATCACCAAATGCTTCATCATCTTTAATCTATTAAAATGTGTCTTTGGTCAGATTTGTGTTTTTTTTTTTTTTGAGGTGCCATAAAAAAACAAAAAAAACATTTCTCTAATAGTTTAAATCTTAGATCTCAAGTTACAACCCTATAAACAGGCAACTAATATTCATAATTAATAAGGATGTGAATGGGCGTGTCTATAAAATGACTGACAACAGGCTGGGCCAATTACAAACATTCGGGAGCAGAAATGTTTGTTTTTATATGTTTTGTTCTGAGACAAGCGCTTCAGCGATTATTACCGTATCATTTCTACTTAAAGTCCATGTTATTTGTATTAGAAAAAAAAAAAAAAATCACCATTTCCAAATATTTATAGCGACATTTAGTGGTGTGGAATATTCACAATGCAAGTTAGTTCCTGTTCTTGATTTTTCCTCCCTCTCTGTCCCGAAGATGTTAAAATGTCAGATGCTACACTGCTGACTCCTTACCCCCCCCCCCAAAAAAAACCCCAAACAAACAAACAAAAAAAACTTTTACGGCTCACTTGTAACCCAGAACCAGGTTAATTCTGCACAGAAAGTTTATCACATGAGTCAGGGGAAGACCATAAACATGTGTTGTGCTTTTTAACCTTTCTATTTCTTATTTCAACTTTGTGATGTCTTGAGCAGGTAATAATAAACAAAATAAAGCTATTTTTAAGCTCTGTATGTGCTTAAGCAAACGGTCTGAAATGGATTTATTTGATGAAAAAGCACAACGCCTGCTGTGTACACGGAGTTGACTGTCAAAAGAGAAGGCACTAACTTTTATACACGATGTATTTCCTCACACCTTTCAAATTCATTTCCTTATTTTTTGTTTTATTCTGTGAAGCTGCTTGGTGACAACAACCATTGTTAAAAGTACTATATAACAGAAACTGAGTTAAATTGAATTATAAGTAAACCTGAAAAAAAATAACCCAGATATCCATTTATGCAGAATTCGGTCTATCTGGCAACCCTGGGTTATATTCTACACCACTTGATGTATTTCAGCTCTAGGAGGGAATTCCAAACACCATGCACGTATGTAGGGATGTCTGAATTAAGCCGTAAGTAACATATATAACACTGAGAAAGACGCGTCTGAAAAGAGCTACAGAATCTACAGTAAGTTAAGAAAGTTTATGTTCTTTCCCCTAACGGTCAGTCCCCTGTTGTAGGAATTAGGAATTTTAATAATTAACTAATTGACTAAATGCTATTAAGAAATAAATGTTTAAATCTGTTATTCTCTGTAGCTCACATATCCATTAATTCGTTCCCCACAAGAGGGCGCACTTGCGGTTCAGGTGAAGCACACTAAGGGACACTTTGTTGTCGTTTATGAATGAGGACACGGAGACAAGAGCAGAATTTTAGACAACCTTGATGCTTTATTTATATATTTTTTATTATTCTGTTTGTTTAGACTATGTGCTTCACTCATTAGTCTCGCATTACTAATTTACTTAGATTGGTCCACGCGAACTGTTTAAACTTAACTAAGAAAAATGTCTTTTTATTATTAATTATTTATCAATTAATGAGTAACATTTTTATAACCAGTAAAAAAAAAAAAATGAAAAAAGTGTGAAACTTGCAACACTAATGAAAAAAAATTACTGAACAGGATAAGCACATTAATATAATCTCTGACATAATTAATATAAACCTAAGAATAATCTTACTACTGTTAGAGCTGCTGTTAAAATAAACAAGAACACTCTTAAAAAATTAAATGACTTATCTACCGGCCTCAAAAATTTGCAAATAAACTGGTGTAAAAGTTACTCATTTGCTTATTTAAGGAAACGGGGCGTTTCAAGATCTTCAGAACAACATTACAGTTAGGAATAAAAAAAATAACAAAAGAATCCAGCGGGGCTCGGAGCTAAAAAAAAAAAAAAGAAAAGAAAAGAAAAGTTCACTCTCTTGTTCCCGTGAGAAAGTCAGACTTAACGAGTCACTGGGACACACGAGTTATCACTTTATGCAAATGAGGCACAGATCAGAGAAAACATCACATGACCAGAATGTGTAACCGACTCACTTGTCGCCGCCGCGGCGCTGCTCCAGACTGATGGTGAAGATGGCGTGGGAGCGGGACGAGGCCGCGTTCATGGCCGTGGAGCCCACGGTACGCGCAGAGTTCCCCGTCTCCAGACAGCCCACCATCTCCTGGGCGTTGACCACCTCCCTCTCCGTCAGACCTACAATCTGCAGCACCACAGCAGCACTTCATCACTGTGAGGTCGACGGCTTAAGGGTTAACTACTGAAATTAACGGATTAATAACTGTTTGACTGATTTATCCTCAAAGCTCTTTTAGTTGTTTGAGATTTTAAACTCACTTTGATGCCTTCCTTCGGATCTTCTCTAATGCTGATAACCGGTTTGTCCTTTGACGTACAAAGAAGATCCAAAATCTCTTCATTGTAAATCTGGACACAAAAACAAGAAATTTCTACAGAAAATGATGGATATGAATAAAAATGTGTGAAACTTTAAATACAATGAGATACTATAACAATTAAAATGCTTTTTCCGTTTTTTTTTCTGGAAGATTCTGTATTCTCCAAACTATGACCCAAACGTATGAAATAAGCCCTAACCAAACAACTCCTTAATCCCAACTTCGTCTGTAGAGGCTGAATTTGCGTAAACGCTCCACATCTGCCCCACAATTTGCGTAAACGCTCCACATCTGCCCCACGAGGACTCTCTACCTGTGACCCACAGGGCTCAGTACTTGGTCCTCTTCTCATCATCGCATGGCTTGTCATACCATTGTTACGCAGATGACGCGCAACTCATTCTCTCCTTTCCTTCCTCAGACACTCAGGTTTCCACCCGGATCTCAGCATGTCTGTCAGACATCTCATCCTGGATTGCAGCTCATCAACTGAAGCTCAATCCGAGTAAAAACTAACTGCAATTCATCCCCCGGTCATGACCTTGTGATATCCCGGGACAACAATCAGATCTCTCCTTCAGTCACCACCCGCAATCTTGGAGTAAAACTGGTCATCTGTCATTTTCCCCACACGTTAAGAGCTAACCTTACTTGCTCTTGTCGATTTGTTATTTACATCAGACGAATCCGCCCATTTCTTTCTTCACAGGCGACTCAGGTGCTTGTTCAGTCCCTTGTTATTTCAAGACTGGACTACTGCAACTCAATCCTGGCAGCTCTGTCTCTGTCCTCTGATCCAGAATGCAGCAGCACATCTCGTCTTCAACCTTCCCAAGTTCTCCCACATCACCCCACTCCTCAGCTCCCTGCACTGTCTTCCTGTAGCTGCTGCATCAAATTCAAAACCCTCATGCTCGTCTACAAAGATAAAAACAGCCCAGTACCCACATACCTCTCAGCTCTAATCAAACCCCACGCTGCACCACGTTCCCTCTGATCCTCCAGCACCGCTCGCCTCATCCCACCATCTCTCAGGGATCGAGGACGACATTCATCGAGAATCTTTTCTGTTCTGGCACCTACAGTAGGTGGTGGACTGAACTTCCTCTAGATGTCCGTACAACTGAGTCTTTGAACGATGACTCAAGGCGTATTTTTGTTTCTTCAGTACTTGGACCCCCAACCCCATTAAAAAATTAATAAATTTTAATCCCCTTTCCCAACAGTGTTTGATGGCACTTAATTAGAAACCAAGTAACCCAGTAACCCAGTGTAAGTATTTATCCAATGACGGAAACGTCTAAGCACTTTTTGTAAGTCACTCTGGATAAGACCATCTGCCAAATGCTTAAATGTAAATCGTGGCTGAATTCAGACGAGAGAGAGGAGAGGAGGAAGGAGGGGGCTACTTTGAAAAACAACTTTCCAACACACGCACTAACAAACACTGCTCTGTCTGGAAACTTCTTTAACAAGGAACCCCTCTAATGTTACTTGATTTTGCCTCCTTTTCAGGATTTTGCTGATGTGACGTTGCATTGTCGTTAAACAGATTCATCTTCTGCACTGCTACAGCCTTTGTAACCTTTTTCTTCTTCACGAGGGTCGTTGTTGCAGTAGAGTTACTAAAGAACAGTCACTACAATCGGACACAATAAAAAAAAATGCTATAGTAAACAGTACAACCGTGCACAGATGTTGACTATTTACGTGACGCACACTGAGACTGAGCATAGGAGACGATTACCCACAATCCCACAGCACAAGAGAGAGTAGAACCATTAGCTCAGTTGTGATCACGGCAGACAAAGCGCACTACAGAACTCGTACATCAAGACCTCACCTGATTATTAAGGTAAGATTTTTTTTATTTTAATTTTGTTCGTATTGCAAAAAGCTTGCAGACCGAGGTACTCGCAATCCAAGGTTCCACTGTATACACACTTATTCACCTGCTTGCTAACGCAATTACCAAATCAGCCAATCAAATGGCGACCTTTTAATGCATTTACAGATGACCCTAACATAACTGTAATTCACTCCAAAAAGGAAGTGACAGAGTTGGACCAACAGGTTGGATTATCCAAGGAATAAACTTCAGTCGGTTCTGCTATGATATGGGTTCATGTCGATGCCAATCTGGAAAATGTTTAAAAAGAAGCAATCCTCTTTTAAAGCTTTATTACTGATTGCACAGATGATGCATAAATGCACCAGCGATTAGCTGCTCGTCCTCGAAAAGATGGAAGAAAAATGACGGCACGTCTGAGCAGAAGAAATTAAGCGGTCAAACACTTTAAGAGGGTTTCAGAGGAAAGCGATACCTCGAGATAGGAAACAGTGAGGAGGAACTCGCGGTCAGAGCTCTTGACTTTTTCCTGAAAGATTTTCCGGACCACTCTGGGAATGACGCCGACGGTCGGCTCGTTCTCCTGCGCCGACGTGTAAGTGCCGCCCATGGAAAACGTCTTTCCTGAACCTGTCTGTCCGTACGCGAGCACCGTGGCATTATAACCTGCAAATCACACACACATCAAGAAGACTTCTAACCACGGCAGTCACATCCAGGTTTAGAGCTTTCCTTTAATAAAATTCACACTGACCTTTGAAGAGCCCTGAGAGTAACGGAGACACGGCCGCGTTAAACACCTCCTCCTGCTCGGTGTTGGGATCGAACACACAGTCGTATGTGAACGCTTTATCGTTTCCCACCACCACCTGCAAGACAAACGTAAACACCCGAGCAATTCAACACAGTGATGTGTGACGGGTGGGGCTTCAAGTCAATCCAAACATGCATCGCTCGCCACTTTAATAGGAACACCCGCTTGTTTAAACAGTCAACTGGTCATCTTACTCTTGGATCTTCATCTATCCGATCTCACTGTAGCCTCAAAAAACTGTTCCGGGTGTCTTCTGAGGCATCCAATGTCCTACATGATCCGGGATGCTCTTCTGCTCAGCACTGCTGTAAAGAGTGGTTATTAGAGTCACCAGTCAGGTCGAATGGTTCTCGTCCATCCTCCGCACCATCCTGTGCAAACACTACCAACCCCAAAGGGATCAGTTTTTGAAATACTCTAGAACCAAGATCAAGACCACAGAGATCTCCTACACATCCTGATGATTGATGTGGACCTGAACTGAAACCTGAAGTATGTGGTCACGTGACTGGTTGACCGAGCATGGCCAGGTGTTCCTATTAAAGTGACCAGCGGATGCAGAGTGTGTGTGTGTGTGTGTGTGAGAGAGAGAGAGCGCGACCTGTGGTTCTCCAGGTATGAAGGTCAGGCAGCTCTGACATCCTTCATTCAGCTCTTTGGCCACTAGAGGGCGGCAGCGGAGAGCCACTCGCACCGGGATCACTTTATCCTCCTCCTTCGTCATGCTGAAGAGAACAATAAACACAAAAACACATCGTTTTATTACAGTTCTATCTTTAAAGTCATTTGGTGAAGGTTTGTTTGGTTATTTATGACAATAATGATGTTGCTGCTAACTTTCTTAAAATCCAGCCTGACAAACAACAGCCTGTATTATCAAGACAAAGGTAAAATTAAACCTTGACTTTATCAGGACCCTCACTGATATTAATATTTAATTCAATAAACTTAAGTTCATGTTAATTTATTGAGAGAATTAAGTTACCTCAGAGTATAAAGCTAACGGACTTCCTCTTACAGTTAAATCACCGAGCTGAGGATGAAATAAAGCCGCACAAACTCTATAAATGTTCCTCAGGATCTCCTTCGCGTCGCTAGTGCATAAAACAAAACTCCACGCAGTTTACTTAAAATAAAATAAAAAAACAGAACAATAATCTCCTCTCGGTTGCTGTCAGTAAAAACAAAACGCTGCCGCTAAACAACACACGCCGCCATCTTGCTTCTGTACGAGCGGCTCGCTTTCGGTTCACGCGCCACTTTCAAACCAGGAGCTCCACCTCGCCGTCATGACGTCAGAGGCCTGCGTCACCACGCACGTCGCGCTACTGTGTTTTCTGCCATCTGCTGGTGAAAATTAAGCATAACATCATTTTATCATTTTTATTTTCTGCCTCGTGCCCTAAGTCCCCTAGGACAGGGTCGCAGCCCCCCTTGGTAAAGCGGTATAGACAATGAGTGAGTGAGTGAGTAAAAACAATAATCTACATTTATATAATAATCCATCTATATGTGGTTTATTAAAAATATACAGTAGTAAAAAAAAAGAAACTTTGTTGTTTATAATGCAGAAAGTTGTCACAAGATATGTTATTTTGGCAGCACAATGGCTTAGTGGTTAGCACTGTCACTTTGCACCACCAGGGCCGAGGGTTCGATTCCTGCCTTGGGGTGTGTGTGTGTGCATTGAGTTTGCATGTCCTCCCCATGCTTAAAGGGTTTCCTCAGAGTACTCTGGTTTCCTCCCACAGTCCAAACACAGGCTAATTGGTGTTCCCAAATCTGTCACTTGTTTTCTATGTAATACATCTAAGACAGAATAAATATAATAAAATCAAACCTAAAAACAAACAAATACTGACACTGACAACTCTATATCTGAGAGCTGAGGCCATTTATTTAAAACCAAAATTAAGTCCCAAATAATAACTACACATGGGCTCCTGGCCCCCCATGGCCCTGAATACAAGGGTGTAGGTGGGCACGGTGGTGTAGTGGTTAGCACTGTCGCCTTGCACCTCCTGGGTCTGGGTTCAAATCGATGTGCATGGAGTTCACATGTTCTCCCCGTGCTGGGTGGATTTCTGTGTGTGTGTGTGTGTGTGTGTGTGTGTGTGTGCCCTGAGATGGATTGGCACCCTGTCCAGGATGTACCCCACCTCATGCCCTAAGTCGCCTGGGAAAGGCTCACAAATTTATTTTTTAAACAGATTTTTTAATTTATAGATGTTTGCATTTCATGTAAAATGTTGCTGTTCCTCTATGATCCTGCAGGTGGCGCACTCTAAACAATTCACACAGCACAGCATCTTGTGTAGTAGCATTATTTGCCATGTTTGTTTAGAATTGTAAGAAAGATTTGTGGAAAGTCGGGATATTTATAAAATCACAAGTACATCCTTAAAATAAAAATCGTATCAGGTGATCGGTGGTGATTCTTATCCCTATTATTTAGGAGATTTGTACATGAAACAGTTTTATAAATCAGATAATTTTAGTTTGAATGCACACACAGTGCTTATAAATAATGCAAAAACAGAAACTCAAAGGTTCACATGAGATTTGTAAGAAAAGTAAAATCTTGATTTTTATTAATATCACTGATATCAACACAACTTCATAGCTGTTTGGTGTAGAAAACTGCAGTTACAAAAAAGAATCACAGTGTGTCTCATGCTAAGGCTAAGCTTTTACAATGAAACAGTTTAAAATGGTATGTACATGAAGGTACTTGACTCGAAAAATGTTTTCCAGCACAGCTGGAAAAATTAAGACCAAAAATAAAAAATTGAAATCAGCAATACTGCTACTAATAAAAACAGATTAATAAATTACAGGTTTTATTCTGCAATAAAGCACAACATTGTTTCATTAAATTTCTTCACATAGTATAACTTCTCAGTAAATCCAGTTTTAAAATCATTCTTCATCCAAGAAATAAACTTCTTCAGTGTTTTACCAAAAAAGCGCTCTCGCTCACGCCAGCTAGCGTCTTCTTCTGCCTTTTTTCAATTGAACATTTAGTTTTGCACACCCAGCCGGGCTCAGAGCGACGCAGGTGAAGTTCGTGCTCCAGTCTTTTGAAGTGAGGTCTCGTAACAACACCTTGGACTGGAGGAGAATCGTCCCATCAGGTGACCTGCAGACAGAAAGTTAGAATGTTAAGGTTAGATATAAAGTACTGTTGTTTTCTAAGGACCATAAAACACAAAGGTCCAACTAGTGACCGTAAATGTCCAGTGGTAATTATCATTGTATTTATTTCCATTTCACGACTTCATGGTAGAACCTCCGGTCAACAGTCACACACTCATTCACACACTACGACCAATTTGGGTTCGCTAATCAACCTAATCTGCATGTCTTTGGACTGTGGGAGGAAACCAGAATCCCTGGAGGAAACCCACTAAGCACAGGGAGAAAACGCAAACAAAAAAGTGTTGGAAATCGTACTGACTGTGAGCTACTGTACAAAGCACTGGAACTGGAGACTCCTTCCTTAATTCTACTTTACACAAAACATCATCATGTACATTTCAATTTTATTAAAACAACAACAAAAAAAAAATTATCATTAGGTTCACATCATGTTTTGCGTGTGTCCGCTTTATACGTTCCCGTTAACGAGCTGTTACTATGGAAACGATAAGAAATAAAGCAGATTAATATGATCATGTGATTTGTGTTCCTGCCAGAGCTGCTGTTATAGAGAATGAATCTCCTCCTGTCTCTGCCTGGCTGTGATACAGTAATAGATTTCTTCTAAAGCTCAGCATGCAGGAAGAGTGTTTTCTTACTTTCTCTCTGTATTTTTCATGCTGAACTTTTTATATTTTTCTTCTAAAAAGTCCCCGTCGGCCAGCCAGTACACCATGGTCTCGTCCTTCAGCCCTCCCGGGTTCACCAGGCAGGTGAGTCTCTGACCCCTGACTGAGAAGTGATGCATCACAGACAAACTGGTTAGGAACAGAGTTCAGCTTCTTACTCGGCATTACATCAGATTAAATCAGAAATGACTCTCTGAAGAATCTTTAATTTAAAAACACGCATGTTTTGTCTAAAAAAATGAAGAAGAGATCATAATGCAGCTCACCTGCATGTCTGGTGGTGATGTTGATGATCGTAGGTTCACTGATTTCCATCGCTGTAAAACAGATATTCAGATTTCAGCAAATTTAACCAATTTATAGAAAATTCCCTAATAAATAAATTTATCGTTTCAAGCTGTAAACATGATCATTTTATGATTTATGTTATTTTGCCGCTCAGAACTTTAATAATAATTGTGTGTAACATACATAAATGTAAACAGTAACACAGATGGGTTTGGAGAAACCGTGGAAATATGTAAAAACAGAGATCTTCATATAGAAAAATATATCAGTATATCAGTGTCTATATAAACTGTAACGAGGTAAGAACTGACTAAAACGACTCTCAGACACTAAATGCAACGTTTTCCAGCGACAGACAGAATTAAAACCATAACAATACATTTATAAACTGATCTGAGGTCAGATTGTGACTGAACTCACCGGGATGAGCCGAGGTGTGAAAGGAGCAGTGGAGCAGCACGATAGCGCTGATATACACACTGAGAAATCCTACACACACACACACACACACACAGAACACTTTACACACACAGTCATGGCAATAATAACACACAGAACACAAACACACTCTAGTAACAATCGGCTCAATCACTTCTTTATAATGAATCTATAAACACAGAATGTTGATCCAGTGCTTTAGTACCAGTTATGAGGTCGCAGAAAACAAAACAAAATGCAAAATGATTAATCTTATTTCTCTTAGTTTATACTAATTATTTAACTTTTTTCCTAAACACAAATGCTTAAAAACTGACAAAACAAACTATAAAACAAAACTGCACCAGACTTGAGATAAAATAATAATTTTAATAAAATTAAATAATAAAATAATAAAAAAGATTATTTTGAATATATTTGTATTTTGCTAAGACATTATTCTTGCAGTCTAACTGTAATGTCTTTAAGGTTGGAGAAAAATAAATATTGGGACCACCACTAGAGGTCACTGTTTGGTTTGTGTAGTTTTGGTTTGCAGACTCAGTTTCCCAGAAGGCACCTCGGGCAGGTGATGCTGGTGCTCCAGAACCGAGGCAGCTCATTACATCCTCTATAAATAGTTGTTTAGTCTGGGAAACTGGGTCGAGCATTGTTTATGTTTACTGTCCCTATGTGGGCATTTTGTTTTGTTTAGTTTAATTTGTATTTTAATTTGTGTTTGAATTTAAGTTCTGTTCTGTGTATATAAGAAGGCTCTAGTTTTGTTTAGGTTGGTTGTGTTTCAGTGTGTGGAGCTGATTCGGTATCGTGAAATGTTGTGTTAGTGTTAAAGTTTATGTAAGTATTGTTGGTTGTGGCCCCCTGTCGAGATGTTCCTGTGTGTTTAGCTGATTTGCCATGTTGCTAGCCCTGGTCTCTCCGTGTGCCTGGTCTCTCCGTGTGCCTGGTCTCTCCGTGTCCCTGGTCTCTCCGTGTCCCTGGTCTCTCCGTGTCCCTGGTCTCTCCGTGTCCCTGGTCTCTGCGTGTCCCTGGTCCCTGCGTGTGCCTGGTCCCTGCGTGTGCCTGGTCCCTGCGTGTGCCTGGTCCCTGCGTGTGCCTGGTCCCTGCGTGTCCCTGGTCCCTCCGTGTCCCTGGTCCCTCCGTGTCCCTGGTCCCTCCGTGTGCCTGGTCCCTCCGTGTGCCTGGTCTCTGCGTGTGCCTGGTCTCTCCGTGTGCCTGGTCTCTCCGTGTCCCTGGTCTCTCCGTGTCCCTGGTCTCTCCGTGTCCCT
>JAQMYJ010000011.1:240088-254151 GCA_030014305.1 Clarias laeviceps | reverse complement strand
TGTGTTTCCTTCTGGCTCCTCCCTTTTAGTTATGATGTCATAGTTAGTCCTGCCGGAGTCTCTGCTTGAACTCTACACTAAATATACATTCACATTATACATTATGTGACTGTGACCAGACCTAACTGTTATCTCTCCTCTTCTCCTCTCTCTCTCTCTCTCTCTCTCATTACTCATGTCTCTCCTGAGCTGCCAGTGATCCTCTGCCCTCTGGACCTGTCCGACTCGTCCTGGTGTCACTCTTCTGGTTGGAGATCTCGTCACATGGACACCCCGTGTGGTCTGTCTGGGATGCGTGTGGTGACTGGGGACGGTTCCACTTTACCATGATGTTGTTCCTGTCCTCGGCTGATGCAGACAGATGTTCTCTGAAGACTCGTGACTACAGTCACTCGATAGTTCAGGACTGGAGTTTCCTTTAGTCTACCTGAGGCTCCAGGAACAAACTGGACTCCATATGAACTTAAACACGTCTCCTGTTTTACTGAACTTCCAGCCTCACACAGTACAACTACAGATCAATCCATGCTATCTGTTTTCACCCAGATGAGGATGAGTTCCCTGTTGAGTCTGGTTCATCTTAAGGTTCCTCCCTATTACCATCTCAGGGAGTTTTTCCTTGTCAATGTCCACAGAGCAAAATTGCTAGAGCAATTTTAATGCATAAAATAGCAAATTATTTCTATTATGTTGAGCATCATTACTGTAAAAATTTGACTGTCATTAAAACACTGAATTTCAATTTTGTCTCAATACTTTCGGCTACCACACACACACACACAAAAAAAAAGCATTAAGCTTTAAGCTTTATAAACTTTCTTACACGTTTATAATTATTGTAATGGATTGTAGAATATGATTAATGCTATGTTTTATAGACTACTACACACATACTGTTCAAAAAAGTCTGTATTACTTTAGTGTGAAGGAACTGAAGTACTTTTATTAGTTTTAATTTTATTTATTAGTTAATTTAGCAGAATGATGAAATAGCTTTTAGCATCTTAATTAACTGTATGATTTAATTAAGATTAAGGGAAAAGAAAACAGTGATTTCTGTTTGATCACTTATTTTATTTCTTAACTACTTTTTAGGTTACTATCCAGTATTTTATGCTGCGTTTCATTATTAGTGCTTCATCATTTTTGTAGCACTTTTTATGATGCCGGTCAAAGTGAATGGGAAAGAATAAAATGCTAGAATAATAAAGTCATTGTTTTTACGCAGACATGGAGGAACGTCATAGTTCCTGGAGAACATCATGACTTTGAACTCTTTTTACACATGACTGGAATGACGATGCTATATTTTCCCTTCCTTACGATATAAACGAGCAGCAGGAAAACACCAGACTGTACACACTGTCTTGTAATGACATGCTGGGAAATGCTGAGCTATATCCTCCTACTTTGGTTTTGTGTGTGCGTGTGGGTTTGTTTTTGGTTTCCTCATCAGTACAGAGACATTCCCGGCCACGCTCACGCATCTCTAGCCAAAACCAACATGAACCCATGTCCGGGTCTAAAACGATCCTCCTCCGCTATGACAGAGAAGCGATTTCGCTCAAAGTGTCGGGAAAAGTTACCGAGGTCGCGTCGCCCTACACAGGCTACGGTCAGTTGGTCATGTGACTAAAATGAGACCTATGGGTGCTTTAAATCGTTAAAGGATACACATGGTTGCAGGAGAGCCTGTACGTGTTCTCCATGATTCCTTCTTCGTCCACGCTCACCAGGATGGGCTGACCGCACACGGCGCAGATGCTGTCCGACAGGTGTTTAGTGGGCATTCCGGATGCACTGTAATACTGACACAAGGCACAAAGGTTTAAAAGGCAACTTGTCAGGAGAGGGTGAAGCCACACGACCATATCTCAGAGGAAAGCGTGGTGCGTCTGCCATCTTCTGCATACGTGGAGATCATGATCAGCTAGTTTCGCCGTTACCTTAGAACTCTGTCTCTTTTAAACGAGACTCATCAGATACTCACTCCTACTGTGGAAGCCATGAAGTCTGCGCACATCTCCGCAAAATCCCTGCCTAGGACGCCGTAATAGAGTCCGTAAAACAGCATGGAGACGCCAAAATCCATGGAATCCTCCGGCTTTATTCTGAGACAGAAAGATGAGCAAAATTAATAAATAAAGAAACTAAAAACTTGCCTCTTTTTTTATCACTTAAATTTGTGTTAAAAAAAAAAAATAAAGAGCTTGAACGGTACAGACAAAATGTAAAACAAATCGTTATAAAACCATATAATCATTCATTTATTTGCGTATGCGATACACCTGACTCATGCAGCTTATTGTTTTTCATGTGACTGTGGATGTTCACCCATCCTGTTGTTCAGCATTTCCCTAACTGGTGTTACGATTAGAAATTTTAATACAGAATAAAATACTGCCAAGTCATGCGGTGTTCCTCTGATGAGTCATTCCTGTTCGTTCAGCACCTGACATGCCAAACACAATGAGTTTTTTGAATACCTGTAGATTACACACGAGTCACAGCTATTGCATAAGACGGCTTCAAAGCATTTCAGGTAAACGAAGTCGTTTCTGAAAACTCGGACACGCTGGAGGGTAGAATAACAGAGCCAGATCACGTGTTGATGCTCTCGTTACTTTCAGGTGTAGAAACCGTGCGGAATCTAAGAGGAGCGTTCACTTTAAAGCGGAACTTGAAGAGACGCATCTGTGTGTGTGTGTGTGTGAGATACTGTACCACTTGCACATTACAGGAACTCAGCTGGGAGTTATTGCTACATCCTCACTGCATGACATTTCCACATGTTTGTGTTATTAAAAGCTTTCCTGGGAGGCCAGTGTTTCAGACGTGAATCAGACGGGCGGGGCCGCTCGGGCGTGCTGAGACAGCTTCCAAGCACCGTGCAGGGGATTATATGGAGAAATAAAGGGAGTTTTTACTCTCAGTACTGGCTTCTCTTATTCTGAACCATTATCAAAAGTCCCACTTTCACTTGAACGCCCCATGTTCCCCTATGGTAAACACTGCTCAGAAACTTCTCCTGCGAGCCAATCACGAGGTGTGACACTTCTTCAATTAAGGTTCTTTCCACCCAGATTAGGTTGCATGGAATATTTTGGATTTCTAAAAAATTGATCCACAAAGTCTAAGGGGGGGAAAAACATGACAAATATATTTTGGGCCTGTTGTGCTAACATTTATTATTTCACTTGAAAATAAAGGTGAAAAGTTAAAAAGCCGTGAGCAGACGCCGTGCATTTGCTCTATAACCTGAATCCTCAAAAAATAATTGCTACACCCCATGTGTATTTTGCGGAGAGGGGGCAATTACAGTGTAAACACACACTGTTGGACACTTGTGGAGGGGGGGGAGCAAATAAAAATAATTCTGAGTAAAAAAGATTTGTGTGTAATTCTGTGTTTTGTTTGGAGTTGGAATTCAAAATTTTGTGTGTTTGTTATAGTACAACTTAAATATACGACACATAAAATTCTCACTTCAAATACTACAGCACTGTGGTTAAGTATCGCAGCACCATTCAGAAATGTAGTGAATTTCCTGTACCATTGAGCAGAGTAAAAGTAAAAAGTATTCTTTAATAAACCTACAGATGTTAAATCTGTACTTAAATACAGTAACGACCCCACCTTTAACATTTTGCACTTTAACTTCTTTTTTTTTTTTTTTAAAGACATGAATGCACGTGAGTTTGTGAACAACACTCTCGCCCCGGCGTCCCTGCTTTGATCTCACCGCGTGTACAACTCACCTAAATATCAGATTGATGCCAAAGAGTGTGAACATGACCACACTGTATCCCACAATGCCCGTCGTGTAGCTGATCTTGTACAAGAGGAGGAACCATTTGTAAACCAACCTAGAGAGAGAGAAAGCAAAAACAAAAATGAGCACAAGGATATGTGTAGCGGGGGTGGGGTAGTGGGGTGTTCCCTTTGAGCATTTAAAGATTTCTTAAGAAAGGATTTACAAACAGGTGACTAACAGAAAAGTATGAAACGTAATGACATATGACCCACGACTCGTAAAGTCACTGTCATGATGTTACACAACATCTCATCCTGGATAACCCATGATCCCAGTGACTCTTCAGAAGCTCCACCCCTTTCATTCAACCACCCCCGCCACCCCCCAAATCTTTAAATCTTTCTTTTTTAAAGAGGAATTACCTCGGCGTGGTGCACTCAAGGGGTTTGCGAGTGGCGCGGAAGGTGATGAACGCGGTGACGACTGAGAAGATGGACCACGTGACCAGGAATCTCCACCAATGCAGCTTTGTGGTGAAGTACAGGGGCACCACCCACATCTGGAACAGGGTCACCAACTGTAAATAAATTTATTTATTTAAATTTGTAACGGATAAATTAATTATTAGTCATAAGGATTATGCTGTAAAGACTGAAAAAGTGATGTGACCTAAGGCACGACCTTTTACCCAGTTTCTGAAGTTTTTATAACTTCAGTATAATTACATCATACTTGATGAGTCACTTTCACGTCACAAAAAAAACAAACAATAAAACTTAAATTAGCTCCAACAAAAGACATGACGCACATGTGATAAGTTTCTATTGTGTGTGTGTGTGTGTGTGTGAGAAACTGTAAGGACATGCTTGGGATATTACTAAATACAAGTCACTTTTATGATTTAATAAAAAAAAAAAAAAGAATCATACAGTTTAAGAGTAAATAATTTTCTGTTTTTTTTTTATTTTATTAATTTATTGCCAATTCAGAGTTTATTTTATAATCTGTACAGACCCTGACCTTGGCTGATCTACTCAGGAATTCAGCTAGCATCAAATTTGGACTGAAGAATTTTTTCCATCACATTAACGCACATAATTTAATGGAAGCAATAATAGAAATTTTTAACTTTTCTGAGAAAACTTGCAAACTCTCCCATCAGCAGAATAAAATAATTTTCTCAATAAAAATGTGTGCGCTATTCTCAACGGTTACTGAGCACGAACACTAACCAACTTAGATTACTGTTTTAAATTAGTTTTAAAGTTCTGTCCTGATTAGTACATTTTAGATGCATGGTCAGAGTTTTCGATTTGAGACGCAGACGCATGAAAGCGATCATGATGACCGAGGTCTTCTGGTTAACATCTTCCCGTCCCGGAAATAAAGGTTTAAAATTTTCCGGCTGTGTGTGCGGTCAGATAAACAGTATTTTCCTACGAAAGCCAACAGACCGGTGAGTCAGAGTGAGAAATAATCGTCTGGTTTGGTTTTTAGTCACTTATTTTATACATATGCTTGTTACTGAGATCATAAAATTAAAAAATGTTCAGACGTGATTGTCCAGAATAACAGAACACAGATATATGGGGGTAAAAAACTCCCTTTATTTCTCTATATAATCCCATGATACACTAATGCATTTATCCCAGTGTTTCACTAGAGCTTGGACACCATTAAGGTAGAACGTTTTTTGAGTACACTGAAACGCACTGAAACGCACTGAAACGCACTGAAACGCACTAGGAACTCCTTTAATGACCCAAACATAAGGAAATGGCTTGGAGCAAGGACAGGAAAATATATTATAATTAATATAATTACTGTAATAAATAAAATCTGAAATTGAAAATTTATAACGTCCACAAAAATGCACAAAAGTTTTAGCACCCTGTTTGAGACCGCAAATAATAACCAGTTTAATAATCAGCTGTGAACAAAGCTTGTTATCTTGGCGTCCACTTGTCACGTGACGTAACGCTGCCCTTTAATGAATGTCACAACACCACGTTACTTTACCGTCTGTGTACAATGACCGAGCCCCATCTCTTCCTTCCTCTGATTATATGCTCAAATGTATGTTACAAAACCCTTTTCTAACAGAAGGAATTTATCTAATGTTTCATGTAAATGATTAATGTCACGTTAACACCAGCTTGTATCGTATACAATTCGGTGGAGTGTGTATTTAACCTCTCATTAAGTATTTAAACTGGTTTCTACATGTTCAAGACTAAAATTAACTACTGAAAGGACTTTATCGTTTTATTGTTTAACTGCAGCAGGGATGCCTGATAAATAAACCATGACGCATGACACCATATTTAACCAGCATTTCTTCCACCATGAGAGTTTCCTGTATGAATCAACAGAACGACCTGTTAATCATTAATCTATTTATCTCAAGTGTTCCAAATAATTGGAAAACAAATGTTTATTCTGTAGAACTGATAACATTGGCAGTAATAGAAATTGAGTAATTGATGCAGTAAGAGGTTATAGGTCACCGGTGCCACATCACGACCCGGACATGACTTATTAAAGCGATTCATCAGTGATGAGTGGCAAAGTTTACAAACGCAACATCTCCACCTAGTGGTCAAGCACAGAATTTATTTATCACCTTTTTTTACGCACAGATTATATTAAAATATCTGAAAATTCTTGTAATGTGTGTGATATTTTTTTCTAAAATATATAAGGTCAATTAATTGTCCATGTGTTGAAAGACATTATAGAAAAAACCGTCCAATATGAAATGAACAAAAACAGGTACAATCCAGGTCTAATTTGTTGCCAAGTTTCGAGACAACCACGGCTTTTAATCAAACTGCTTCTCATGCTGCATCACAAGGTGGCGTAACACACTCAGAGGAACGAGCTATCCATCCTGTTCTGTGTGAACTGCATGGGCCTCCTGTTCAGAACATTGAAGCCAACGCCAGTGACAAAAATTGCAGTTCCCTGAATCACCACTAGAGGCTCATAAAGTGAGTCAATCAACCATGAGGTAAAATGTTAAAATGCCCAAATTTACAAATTAACAGAAATAACCCTGTTTACAGCCTGGTAGAAAAAAAAAAGAGTTTGGTCTCCACAGTTAGTTTCCTATTCACATGTACAGGGGGGTGAATACTTAAGATTTTGAAGATTCTGAAAAGTTTTGTCCAGATCTTTTTATAAAGTCTATGATGAAGAGTTTAAAGTGCCACCTATGGGATTATAGCAGAACTGCAACATATCACCTCAAATGCAAACAAACACACAAAAAAAAAAAAATCATAGAAAAAAAAATACATTTTAGAGTCCGTGTGGTGGCGAATAAATTATGATTATAAGAGGACACTCTAAGTGCCCAAAAACACAGAATTGTAACAAAATTTAACAGCATTATTGATTTTGAGGATAGCTTTGTGATGTAGCTGATTTGGAAGGTAAAGAAAATCTATTCTTGTTTTTTTTTATTCACAAAAAAAAAAAAAACTGACATCCAATACAAACATACTTTGTGCTCATTTGTGATTCTGTGTATAAATCTGTATATACTGTAAATGCTAAACGACATGCTAGTCTAAGTAAAAAAGTAGAAACAGGATGTAGCGTGACACAACATTCTACACCGACAACGTGTGTGTCTTCAGAACGGTCAATCATTTTTATTTGTAAACATATTGCGCTTTAAAAAAATTTTTTTAATCATTATTTCAACAAGAACAAATTCATATGACATACACATGATGCAACGTGTACCGAAGTTCGGCTGAAGAGAAATCCACAGGCTCACACTTTTTGTTTATAATATAAAAAGATCAGAAATCGGATCCGCAGAAAACCGTGTGCGCGATATAGCAAATTCTGAGCTCATGGGGTCCAGTGGAAAAAAAAAAACAACCAAAACAACAGAGACTCATTAGGAACCGTTTAAACCCCTCTGGTTCCTCTCCAGCTGAAGTACAAACCAGATCCTGAGCTGACACAGTCAGAAAGCTTCTCAAACACAGATGCGGAACACACGAGAGTGACTCTGTGCCACACCGAGTCGTTTTATTTTTATATTTAAAAAATACCTGCTTTTATTTAGATTTCGGTAAACGCAAAGTGTACTCACGTTGTAGGATTTGGCGTGCCGCTGTTTCCACTGCACCAGGACAAGCTGAGCGATGACGAGCGTGACGATGAGGATGAGCACCATCTCGGCGTGCATGGCCTCGTGCCCCTTGTGCTTGGCGTGCATTCTTGCATGTTCCAGCCTGTCAGGGAGAAAAACACAAAAAAAGCAGACGTTCACGGACCCGACATCGCCTTCAGTAGGATTCCGAACCAGAACTGAACAAAAAAACTTAAAAGAAGCTTCTGTATCAGCTATCTGTACCAAGCTCTATAGACAAGCACGGATCGGACTGTTATTAAATCAACTGAAGATTCTTCTTCATCATCGGGGATCTGAACATTTACACCTGTATACACAACCGCAGGGGGTGAAAACATAAAACTTATGTTAGGAATCTGACAAAAATGGAACTAGAAATCAAACTGAGGAAAGAACTGCATGAAAGGAAATTTATTAATAGAAGATAAAAGTAGTAGATGAATTTAAAAGTAGATCTGATCGATTATTTGATCTTTTTTAAATTTATTTTACACAATAAAGAATCCAATAGCATCGAGGTTTAACGGGACCAGACCCAGGATCACTCAACTGATCGAACCTCTACTGTTTACAAAACCTAAACACACACCACAAAGTAAATATTTACCCAGCGTTCCAGTTCTACCAGTATGCTAGACAACGTCTGACGTAACATCTAAAAACACAGAGCCACAATCCTGAGTATATGGATGTCAGGATACAGGCAGGATGACGGCGTGACTCTGTGTTTAAGATGTAACGTCCATCATGATCGTCAAATACAACACCGTTCACACGCACCTGTAACGTCCTTATACATCACTAAAGAAGAACCACTGAGCAAATGTAATGTAAGTAACTTTCACCGAACATTAGAAGATGCTATAAATACACAAATGTATTAAGTGTATTTGTTGGTTCATGATGCAGGGCAACGTGTGACTGTGATCATGATAAATAAATAAATAAAAAGAGAGAGAAAGAGAAGGAACAAACCTCCACTTCTCTTCTGGTGAAAGCTGCGAGAGGTCGACCTGGAGAAGGAAATTAGATTCTGGTCAAGAAATAAAATAGAGATTTTTTAATTATACATGTATATCATGTTGTGCTTTCATGGCTGAATCAGGTCTCTGCTTAACATCTTGCCTATGGCTTGTCTCAAATTAAATTTTATTTTATTTTAATAAAAAGGGTAAATAAACAAAAAATATTAACATAACTTTGATTTATTTATTCATGTCTGCCTTTTTTTTTTTTTTATAACCCTTGTTACTCATGAGAACTCAGCGTGTGATATTATAGACTAAACCTTTCATACGGTCAATATCTTACATTCTATTGGTCGTTTAGAGATCAGACTTTTAACTCAAAGTCAATTAAATATTACAGTTTAAGAACTTTTACATTTGCTTTGCACTTTTTCCCCATTTTTAGGGAAAATATTGACTCTCTCTGGTTTACTAGGCATTGGGGAATCAGCAGTCAGTGCCTGATTTTATAACGATATGCAGACACTGCGAATCTGTTTTACGATTTTATAAATATCCTGATCTGATATTACTTTTTTTTTTTAAAGATTTTTTTACAATACTAAAAATAGCTTAGCAAATGATTCGCTGCACCTTGATCTGCCTGCCAAAGTGTGAATAGTTTACCGCCATGTGAATAGTGCACCACCTGCAGGACTACAAAAGAACTGCAATATTTTACCACCTCAAACACAAACGTACATAATTTTTAAATAATCATTAAAAAACACTTTTGGAGTCAGTTTGTGATACATGAGTTGTATTACAGAAGAACTGAATCATTATCTGTGTTAAATGTTGGAAAACCACGCAGTTAATCACAAAAATCTAAATCGCAATATGAGCCAATGCTATTATTTAATCGCATGAAGTCTGCAATTTATTACAAGTAATACGCGCATAGTCCGGAATTTATGTAGAAATTGACAATAATTCATTTCTTTTTTTAAATAATTTTGAGGTGTTTAATATATAGATAAGGATGTCAAACATCCTCTTAATGAGATCATCATCTGGTTATTTGCTGCTAGTCCAAACAAACACGATTAAATACAAACAGTTACATTTGATAATTACATATCGTGGTTAAAACTGTACAATTAATTAATGCACAATGCATAAATTTTTTAAATACTGTATGAATTTTTAGAAGTAAATCATTACTGTAATGTCAAAAAAAATTTGCATCATAGAAATGTCTATATATTCTTATGTTCCAGGTTCCAGTTAGATAAATTATTATTATTTTTTTTAAATAAAATTAAAATCTTAAATAGAAAAAAGTGGATGGAAATCCTTATAAACCCACTTATCTATATAATTAAATTACAATATAATCAAATTATATTATTAAATATAATAGAATTATAAATAGCTGATGTGTCAGAATAATTAAATTTTATTTGTATAGCGCTTTATGTCGCAAAGCAACTTCACACAATCAAAAGAATTATTTAAGTTTGTATGAAATGTGAATGTGTATGAATCAGAATGATCAGATCGTCCCTGATGAACGAGCCGAGGGTGACGGTGCTGAGGGAAAAACTCCCTGAGATGGTAAGAGGAAGAAACCTTGAGAGGAACCAGACTGAACAGGGAACCCATCACCATCTGGGTGATAACGGATAGCAGGGATTGATCTGCACTCATACTGTGTGTTAGGAGGCTGCAAGTTCAGTATAACAGATGATGTCATTATGGTAATATGGAGTCCAGGTAGTTATTGGAGGCTCAGGTAGACTGTAGGAAACTCCAGTCCTGAACTATTGAGCGACAATAATCGCAATGTTATTTAATAATAAAAAAAATAATAATAAAAATTCATGCCGCCCTAATTGGTTGGAAATAATAATTATTCCTACCAATAAACTTAACATGGCGTCTGAATAAAATATTACGTACTATAAATGTATTACAACTGGGATTGATTAATAAACCCCAGGATAATGATCGGTGACGAAATGATCGGTCGAAAATCAGGAAAAAAATTAAAGATAATAGATATCTGTAATATGTAAGGTTTACCGTAGTAATGTGTACAGATTTACTCTTAGACTGTCAGCTATTCATAATTCTATTAAAATTTATTTAATATAAATCAGTGGTTTTATAAGGTTTTCCATACCCTTTTTTATATTTAAGATTTTTATTTTATTTAAAAAATTTAATTAAAATTAAATCAAACACTGAAAACAGGAACACAATAAGAATCAAACAACAAAAATATTATGTCTAAATTTCTATATAGACATTTCCATGATACAAAAATTTGTTGACATTACAGTAAAGAATGTAAAAGCAGTTCAATTATTTACTTTAAAAAAATAAAATAAAAACTATGCACAAAAATAATAATTAACACAAATTGAGGGGGGATTTTTACAAATCTAATAATTAAATACATATTTACCGATTTTAGAGCCCAAGTATGATCATTTTATCAGCAAATCAGCACCTTTTAGTTGGTTTTAAATTTTTTATGCATAAAAAAAGAAAAATCTATCGAATCTATGTATTAAAACAAATATTACATCGTTTCATATCCTAGCTCAAATGTCAATTGTAAAGATCATTTATACATATTTGCATATTTTTTATCTTAACATTTTCCTGATAGAAATAAACACAGTGAAACCAAATCCATGACTCCAACACTGTGATCAGAGAGCCTTCTGGCTGAACACCAAATCACACAGCGAGTCCCAAATCCCTTCCTGCTCCCTACTCCCGCGCCCTGCACACGCTGTAGGGAAACGAGGCTTCCGCGTTCTAGTGCACTACCTGTCTGATAAAATAGCGATTTGGGACACAGTCTGTCGAATCGCCAATCAGAGCTGCTAGCATTTAGCTTTGTCAGCTCCGTTTCCGCAAGATCTCGAAGGCCGTCCGCACTTTCACTTCCCGCGCCGAGAAACACCGAGTGTGTGAAAGTAAAAACCTCGGAGCTGTCATTACCTGAGCGGCTGCGTCGTCGTGCCCGTGTCCGTGGTCGTGTTGTACACCGTCAACCTCCACCTCAAACACCCCCGCCATCTTAGGGAGTGCTGACACACACAACCCGACCGAGCCGGCGACTTCCGGGTGACACGCGCCACGGGCCAATCAGAATACAGCATCCGGGTTCTTTTCCGTTTTTAAGCAAATCAAGCAAATCCTGCGGAGATTTTAGGGGTCCAAGCACCGAAGATACTGAATCCAGTACAGTACTGTATACTGTAGTACTTTCCTTCGAGAGCAATAATCAATCAATCCATCCATTCTATATTTATATACTGTATCTATTTTATATTGCACATTCTGCAGGTCCCGTGTAATTTAAAGATTCTACATATTTCTACTTTAATTATATTTTATTGTAACTTTGTAGAATTTTTATTTTATTGTGGATTGTAAATTCCTCCCAAATTTTACTGTTTTACATTTTTCTTTGTGCAGTTTTTCTTTTATTGCAGTAAAATCTTCCGATCTGCCTATTCTATCATATTTTTCCATTTTTTGGTCACAAACAATAATATAAGCATTTCACAGTGAGTGATACTGTGTAGGGTTGTGTACGTGAAAAATCAGAATTATTAGTTTTAACGACAATAGCCAGGCTACGGCACAATGACTAGCGGTTAGCACTGTGGCCGCGCACCTCCAGGGCGTCGGGTTAGTATGTTCTCCTCGTATTTGGTGGGTTTCCTCCCACAGTCCAAAGACAAGCAGACTAGGCTAATTGGTGTTTCTAAGTAGCCCGTAGTGAGTGAGTGTGTTTGTACTTGTGTGTCCTGTGATGGAATAACCCGCCTTGTGCCCCGAGTCCCCCTGGAATAGCCTCACTGCCTCCGGTGACCCCTTATATAGGATAAGCGGTATATAGATGGTAAATGAGTGAGTGAGTAAATCAAACAGGCAGCTTCACCAAATCATTAAACAACTGGCCAGCATTTAAACGATGATCTAAATAATTCAGCACACGCCTTAAAGCAGCGGACTTCAAATTAGGCCACTTTTGACTCTCTAACTTTCTAGGAAATTACCGGATTATTTGAACTGAACATGTCTAATGGTCTTGTAAAATAAGCACGCTTTAAAAAAAAAAACCTATTTTAAATGAGCATCAGGAAATCTGAGCAGCTTTGGAGACGAGAGAGAAAGAAAATCAAAATAAACCAGCCTTTAATGAAGTGGCCACAACAACGGCAAAACTTTATTTCTTAAAAACTATATACAAAAGTTGTAACTGTACTTTGAGGCTCGATCCTTCCTCTTTTCCTTCCACACGTCCTCGTGTTGAGCACAAGCACCTTTCCAAAACACTGTACACTTTACTGTACATTGGTACTTCTGTTGTACTCGTGTGCATTGCACCTGCTTCTGTCTCTCCTGAGACTTACAGAGGTTTTCCACTGCTGTTTGTTTTGTCAGTCTCCATCAGGGTTTTTGGGATTGGAGAGCGCTGCATACGTACTCTCTTCAGGAAGAGTTATAGAGGAAAGCTAGAATACAATAATAAAAAAACAAGTCTGTATAAACACTGGCATGATAAAATACATGTATGAATAGTTGATATTTTGTTATTTGTGTTATTATAAATCTATATAGACAAATATTTTAGTGTAACCCCGACTCGCTGTGAATCTCACTCACCGTCACATCAGCAGGAACCTGAGAGGGTGAAACTGCCTCCCTGCCGTACATTAAATGAAAGGGGGAATGCTTTGTGGCGGTGTGGACCTTACACCTCAGTGAAAACAGCATCGCATCCAAGAAGACGTCCCAGTTGTTCTGTTTCTCAGTGATCAGCTCTGTAAGTGCTCTAACAAGTAGGAAAAATAAGATGAACAACACATTAACACCTCTCTGGGGAACAGTGCAGAATGTCTTGCCCTCGCCACACACTGCTGCGCTGAGGAATGCTTCAGAATTTGGGCTTATGGCTGAAGGTAGGGCAGGATTACCTCCAGAACAGGTTTAAACAAGTAAATATGGAACTTTTACAGATCTACTAATGGTGCTAATCACCATGAAATGAATGTTAAAGATTGCATCTCTTTTCATTTCAGCTCTGTGTCAGTCAGGGCTTAATATAGTCTGTATTTTTCTACCCATCCCGAGGCATCTGGAGATTGTGCCAGCTTCAGTAGACAAAGGCCGACCCTGCGAGGAT
>JAQMYJ010000011.1:219507-239869 GCA_030014305.1 Clarias laeviceps | reverse complement strand
TTGAGTCTGGTTCCTCTCAAGGTTTCTTCCTATTGCCATCTCAGGGAGTTTTTCCTTGCCACCGTCGCCTTCACCCTCGGCTTGTTCATCAGAGACTTTTCATTATTATCTAGACACATTTTTCTCACACATACACACTTCCATAAATCTTCTTTTCAAATTTTCTTTTCTTTTTTGTGAAGCTGCTTTGAGACAATGACCATTGTTAAAAGTGCTATATACATAAAACTGAATTATAGTCACGTGACTACAGCTCATTATAATATCAAATAACTTGACTAGTGTTAGTCAAACTAGCTTCTATTCTATTGAAGCACCAAGTTGGATTACGAGAAGGGAAAACTGCACTTGTCTAGGGTACCATAATATATCATTTTTAATTAACTACTTAGTCACATGACTAAAGCTTATTAGAATATTGAAGCATTAGTCACATGACTAGGGCTCATTATAATATTTAATTACTTAAGTGACTAGGGTAATTAGTCACATGACTAGTATATATTTTGGGAGATTTGTCATTTTATACAAACTGTTTAAAATAAATAAACATTTTAATTATTATTTTAACCTTCTCCCTTTAAAATGACCCTACATTTACTGTGATTCATTTGAGATTAAATATAAGTTGAGTACATTTTTAATGGCAGATAGGTAGTACTATTATATACATGTTAATATAAAATGCATTATATTTTTATAATAATACACATTTTTTACAACTATTGTTGATAGTAAAAGCAAAACAATATCCTTCACAAAAAGAACACAAACTAAAGAGAAGCCTGCATTATAATAAAACTTGCCTCTGTGTATTTTCATGCGTTCGGTCATCCAGGCTGTTGGTGTGTGGATGATAGGTGGCTAACACACTCCTGCTAATGCCCAGTAGACCGCACAGCCTGTGGTTAAGCTTAAAAAATGACAGAGGTATAAAACACAAGCTTCACAGCAGGAAAAAGAATTTAAAACAACAGTGATTGAAGAGCAGACGTACTTCAGGGACAAATTCTCCACCCCGGTCGGAGAGGATTCTTTTGGGACAACCATGTCTGTATATGAGAGAGCAAACATGACGCCCCACTTCAGTTGCAGATTTGGTTTTCAGAGGGAAAGCCTCGACCCATTTAGAGAAGTAATCCGTGGCCGTGAGGATGAACTGATATCCGTCTGCAGTTCTGGGGAAAGGGCCGGAAACATCGATGCCCACGAGCTCCCAGACATCAGTCACCTGATCTCATAAAAACACACGTGTCTTAAAAAGGTATTAAACTATGGCATGCAACATGTCATGATAAGAATTATGTACGAGGGGGGTTCGAGTCAAATCAGGACTTGTGATAAAATCTCTGGAAAAGGAAGTGCGTAACAGGGATTGACGTGTACAGACGATTTCAAACACTTTCCCTGAGGCTCTCAATGCAAATAATATGGATATATTTCCTCTGTTTGTCCTCGCTGCATAAATGAGTAATATCCACTATTTATGACACATTGCACATTACAGGAACTTACTTGTGCAATCAAAAGTCCAATTATCAAAATAATATCAAGAGAGTAGTGTACTACACCTTTACCTTAGTCCACTGTAAAGGCTCTGAAGCTGGCAGTGTTCTCCCAACATTCTGGCATTTATCACATTCCAGGATCTTAAAGAAATGGCCTGTTAACATGTTTACTGTTACTTTGACAAGTATTTCAGAAACGAGTCGAGGCACATACCCACATACCCAGTTGTGAACATCGATGGTCATGCCGTGCCAATAGAACCTGGAGCACAGGGCAGAGCGGGTCTTGACGATGCCCGAGTGGCTCCCGGCTGCAGGGCAGTGAAACTCCACGAAGAGCATCCTCGCCTCATCTCTGGTCTTAATTGCTCTCCTGCTTCCAAAGAACAGCTGTCCTTCTGCAGGGAACATGAAACAGCTGAATGTGTTAAAGCCCTCTCTCTCTCTCTCTCTCTCTCTCTCACACACACACACACACACACACACACACACTTACCCTTCAGAGTGAATCTGGAGGAGTACCTCCTGAGGTTCAGTCTCTGGGATTTGTTAAATCCTGATGGATACGCTCCTACTGAGAGGAAGAGGAACACTTCCTCCCACTTTCTCTCCATACTGGAAAGGTGACACACTGTATATAAACTGATACAAATGTATCTAACAAATCATTCACATCAACAAAACCTGGCACTAAGGCTGCAGGAATCTTCTTCTTGAGGGTTCATGGCGGTGTGCTAACAATGTAATGACGCACTACCGCCACCTGCTGGACCACAGGGTAAATCAGGAATCTACAGAGACCCTACATGGACATATGTCGTGAAAATAACTAATTAATATAACAAGCAAACACCTAACATCAGTAATGAACAAAATAGCTAAATATGATGACCTTTCAGATCTCTCACTGAGGCAGGAATCCAATTATTTTTCCTCCTGAGCTGACAAACACCTACGTTTCAATAACAGCAACACAAAAACTCATATATAACCCCCTTTAAAACTGTAAACCTCTCTCAGAAACACGACGAAAGCTTGCGATGTGGCACCAGTGGATAAAACTACGTTTCCCAGAATTCCTAGAACAGTTCCGGTTTAACGTGTCGTCAGAAAAGTGCCGAAGAACCGGCGCGTGTCTCTTCTGTCTCTCCTATTCATCCCCATAAAGTTGTCCTAAACTAACAAGCGATGACGGTAAGATTCCCGTTTGATGTTTTTGAGTAATATTTATTTTATTACTAACTCGGTTTGTGTACGCGTGGGTGTATTGAGAAGCAGTTGTTAGCAACACGAATCGCGCTGTCTTAATGCTAAGGGTTAGCGTTTCAAAAAACAAACCAGTTCCTGTGTAGTGCACTAAGTAGTGCACACAATGTGCGGTCCTCACGCGACGTAGTGCACTATAATCTGTTAAAGGCATGCGTTTGGGATTGAGCCCGGCTCTCAGTTAGTCTTGACCGTGTGTGTGTGTGTGTGTGTGTGTGTGTTTTAAACTATACAGTATATACTGAACGTATTCTTAGCGCGCTCGGTTTACTAAACTTTTATCTGATACCCTAATAACTGATTTAAACCCAGAGTGAGTGTTAATGAGTCTGCAGTGACGTAAACACACGGACATAAGTGTGTCAATGCGAGCAGGAGTTGAGGAGTAACAGATGGAGCCAAACGATACTAAATGTTACATCACGGTTTTGTACACGATATTTATCACGATATATTGGTTTAGCAATACATTTTACAATTAAAACATCCCACAGGAAATTGTACTGTGACACACATTAGCACGATGTTCATTGTTACATTGTTGCGTTGTTTTATCAGCCTCCAGGCATTTAATTTCCAGTTCTTGTTAAAGTAAACTGCAAAAATTTGGTGCATCATTTTTTTTTTTTTTTACTTTATTATTGTGACCTCATCAGAAGACATTATAGCGGGTATACAGCGGGGGGCCAAAAGTTTTGAGAATGACACAAATATTAATTTTCACAAAGTCTGCTACTTCAGTGTTTTTTTTTATTTTATTTTTTTAAAGATCTTTGTGTCAGATGTTCCTCTGGTTTACTGAAGTATAATTACACACATTCCATTAGTGTTAAAGGCTTTTACAGTAAGTTTCTGTAAGTCAGTATTTGCAGTGTTGACGTTCTTTTTCAAGATCTCTACACTTCACCCTGACATGCTGTCAATCATCTTCTGATCCACACCCTGACTGATGGCGCGGCCCATTCTTACATAATCAATGCTTGGAGTTTGTCAGAAGTTTTGTTTTTTTGTTTGTCCTCCCGCCTCTTGAGGATCGACCACAAGTTCTCAATGGGATTAATGTCTGGGGACTTTCCTGCACATGGACCCAAAATGTCAACATTTTTTTCCCCGAGACACTTAGTTACGACTTTTACCTTATGGTGAGGAGTTCCATCATGCTGGACAAGGCGTTGTTCATCACCAAACTGTTCTTGGATGGTTGGGAGAAGTTGCTCTTGGAGGATGTTTTTGTACCGTTCATTATTCATGTCTGTGTTCTTAGGAAAAATTGTGCGATAGCAACATCGCACATGAATGATCTGAGGATGTCGGCGTGACACAGGACTGATGGTCTACCAGAGTAACATCTGACAAAAAGATCTAAATACACTGAACAGCAGACAACATTTGAGTTATTCTCAAAACCTTTGGCTACGGCTGTACATAAATACATATGCAGTACATTTATTGGTGTTTATAGTTTACGTATAAACCATATTATGATTAGAAAACACATCCAGCATTAATATATATAAAGACGCGTAAAGTCTGAATTTGGATTTGTTCTTGTTAGGAACGAAAAGGAACGGCAAAGCTCGACTTCTTGAGGAAGATCGAGACGGAGATCCAGAAGAAATGGGAAGAGGAGAAGGCGTTCGAGAGTGATGCTCCAGCAGCGGAGGCTGAATCGTGAGTCACACCACATGCTGATGTAAAATTTATACTTTAATGCCAAAAGTTTGTGCTCACCTACCTGACAGACACACCCATACGTGGTTCTTCCCTAAATCGTTCAGACCATAAAACTCTATAGACTGTCTCTGTGATGTGAATCCTGAACCAGCATAAATACAATTTTATTTAACAGGGACATATTGCTATTTTGGTTAGGGGTGCACAAACTTTTGCCTGTGTATATCCTCTAATATCCACTGTTTTTCCTCTTTTGCAGTGAGGACAAGTACTTCGTGACCTTTCCTTACCCGTACATGAACGGGAAGCTGCATCTCGGTCACACGTTCTGTCTGTCCAAGTGTGAGGTTCGTTCATCTCGTCAGATCGCGGATCATATCTGATGTTTAAGTGTGTAAGTAGGTGTTTGTCTGAGCACTAACACGCTCCTCTATCTTCATGTTTGCTGCAGTTTGCGATGGGATATCAGCGCTTAAAAGGACGGCGCTGCCTTTTCCCCTTCGGGCTGCACTGTACCGGGATGCCCATTAAAGTAAGTGAAGGGGTTTAAATATCACGCTTATTCATAATGGATTATTGGATCAGAATTTTTTTTATTCATTTTCTTTAACGTCTGCTTTGAAAGTCGTTCCAGCTCGCATACAAAGTGCAGGTTTCTATTAATGCGCTCGCTCTAATTAGTACTTTATTGTTTCTATGGCAACAGCTCGTTCACAGGGACGCTCAACATAAAAAGTTTAAATGTGTAATGTCTGATTTGAGATCTGAGGAGACGTTTATATAACGCTTTACGGAGGGAGTCTCCAGTGTTGGCGCTTTTTACACACCAGTCGGATATAAATGCTTACTTGAGAAAAGAGAGTCTGGTTAGAGAGCGACTCCTGAATGTTAAGTGTAACTCGCTGTAATTAAAATAAACATTATTTTGGTCATTAATTAAATAATTATTTGTCATGACTGTGGTATAAGAGGAGTAAAACACACTGGGTGTTTAGAATCCACTTTGTACCGTATCACACCTCACTGGTGTTGATTAATTTCCCCTAACAGCACATCCAGGAGTGTGTTATTCCCTCATGTACGCTCTCAGCCGTGTGTTTCTGTATAGACGGGGTATTTCTGTGTCTCCGTCCCTCCCTAGGCCTGTGCCGATAAGTTGAAGCGAGAGATGGAGCTCTACGGAACCCCGCCCCAGTTTCCCGAGGAGGACGAGGAGGAAGCAGAAGAGAAGCCCAAGACCGCGGACGAGATTATCATCAAGGACAAGGCAAAGGGGAAGAAGGTAGACGTTCAACTGTAAACAAGAGAATCATTACTTATTTTCAAATTCATCATTTTATTTGTCATGTACAAAACCATATACAGTGCAGTTTAATAAAGTGTCAGGTTTGTTAAATCAATTCCACACTAAAATAAAATGACCCTGAATTGAATGAATGAAAAAAAAAAAAAAAATGATGATTGCAAATATAAAATAAGAACAAAAGAGATAAAATATACAGAAAGTATACACCAATAAAATAAGCATCTACACGGGAAAATCACAGGTGAACTTGTGTTGTGATAAGGAGATTATAACGTGTACACAATGTAACAGATGCCAAGATATTGATCTTAATTTGTAAGATTATCATTTGTTTTTTAATATAGAAAACTTGTAGCTTATATTCTTCAGAAAATAATCACAATAAATGTACAGTGTGCTCGCTGTAGTACCTGAATGTTTAAGTGATGATTCAAATATTTAGTTGAAACACTTTCTATAAAATGACAAATCCTCCCAAAAATAAATGCATTATTATATAAAAATATATTCAGTTTAGTTTTATTTGTATAGCGCTTTTAACAGTTGTTTAAGAATTGTCGCAAAACAGCTTTACACAATCAAAATATCAATCAAATATATGTACAGTGTTTATAATTTTTTTTATTATGATAATTGGATTCTGTTTGAATGCTTCACGTCATTCACATTCTGAAAGCAAAATAAAGCTTTGTGTACATGTGTGTATCATTTATTATTTTATACAAATACACACAAATATAGCAGCGTAGCTCTATTTACCATGAGAGGAAATCCTTGTAATATGAAATTATTAATTAATACAGTGATCTGCATTCTCTCTTCAGAGTAAAGCAGCTGCCAAGGCCGGATCCTCCAAGTTCCAGTGGGACATCATGAAGTCTCTGGGCCTGAAGGACGAGGACATCATAAAGTTCTCCAACGCTGAGCACTGGCTCGAGTATTTTCCTCCACTGGCAGTGGAAGACCTAAAAAGCATGGGGATAAAGGTGGACAATGGAGCAAATGCTCTATATATATATATATATATATATATATACTGTACACTTACAGTCCTGTGCAAAAGTCTTGGCACCCTTTGCGTCTTCATATTAAATGAGATTAAAAGATGTAGATTACATTAAAGAAACAGGAGGAAATGTTTTACTGCGACAGGCTGCGACGCGCCTAAAGATGCAATTTTAAAACTGGTAGTTTATGTAACAACCTTCCAGCAGAGACCTCATTTCTCATGTTTTTTTTAATGCTTGAGTGATTCATAGGTCACTGTGTGGCTTAACAAATAAAAAAACACTCCTCATGTACAGGGACTGGACTGGACATGATGAGAGACAAAAAAAAACTATTCCTCAAAACAATACAGGAAACCCTGGAGTTTTGGGCGTCAACAAATGATTTAATGAGGGGGTGTCGAGACTTTTGTACAGTACGTTATGTACAGTATGTTTAATGTCCGGGTGCAATCTTTAACCACACTAAAGTTCACACTGCTGTCGTGTTGTAGGTGGACTGGCGCCGCTCCTTCATCACCACCGACGTCAACCCTTTCTACGATTCCTTCGTGCGCTGGCAGTTCGTCACTCTGAGAGACAGGAAGAAGATCAAATTTGGAAAGAGGTACGACTATTTATCCTGTTTATCGATTAAGATGAAATAGAAATGAGATTAAAGATGGTCCCTCCTGATTTCACAGGTATACCATTTACTCTCCGAAGGACGGCCAGCCGTGCATGGACCACGACAGACAGACCGGAGAAGTGGGAACTTTACTTGACTTAACCACTGGACTAAAGCTTTAAAATACTAGATAATTAATATAACCATAAGTCTCAGGAAATGATGTTTATATCGTTCCTGTTTTGCTTTTTTCCCACTTTCTCCCAGGGGGTCGGACCTCAGGAGTACACACTTATTAAAATGAAGATGGTCGAACCCTATCCACCCAAACTGAGGTACAGAGGAACACTTGAGTAACTGATTCTAACTGATTCTTTTTTTTTTTTTTTGTCTTTATATTTGTAAACATCCAGATCTACACTAACCTTCTGCTGTTATTTATTGAATTTTTTTCTTTTAAGCAGTGATATGATTTTAGATTATTTATTTATTTATTTTAAAGCAAGATTGTTGAAAATGTTAAATACAGGGTGAAGCTATAATCAGCAGGGATTATTAGAGGGTCTCAGACATTCTCTGTTTGAGTTTTATTTTTAAGTTGAGTGAGTGTTTAGCTGTGTGAACTGACCGCATGTGGAGGGATTTTCTGCCAGTAAAGAGCTGATGACTGAGTTTTGGTTTTGTCTGGCGGTTACACGCCTTATTCTCTATACGGCAATATTTTGGATCATTCTTTTAAAGACGGGACATTTTTCTTGAACGAAAACATGAATTCTGTCTTTATATTCCGCCTCAGCACTCTGAAAGGGAAGAAGGTGTTCCTGGTGGCGGCCACACTGAGGCCAGAGACCATGTTCGGCCAGACGAACTGCTGGGTCAGACCTGATATGAAGTACATCGCGTTTGAGACGATCAGCGGCGACGTGTTTATCAGCACACAGAGAGCAGCCAGGAACATGGCCTACCAGGGCTTCACTAAGGAGAACGGAGTGGTGCCTGTAGTCACGCAGCTCCTCGGCCAGGTCGCCACACACACACCACACACACGCACACAATTTTTCTGAAATTTGTTTGTGAAATTAGTTTGGACGCACAGTGCTGAACATCCTGAATGGGCGTGGTGGGGGACGCTGGGTGAAGTTGCATCCAAAAAATAAATGTCCAGTAGAAACCGTAGCTATGTTTAATAGTGAAAGTAAGAATGTTTCTACACAGACACACACAGTGTGATGAGAACTCTCAGGATTGGGACTAAACAGCTGTGTCTCCATAATAAAACCACTTGTTATTGAGACTCATCAGAAAAAAGGCTTCAGTTTGTTAGGGATCATAAAGACGACTGAACTTTGGAGTGATGGAAAAAGGTCATGTGACCTGATGATCCTATTCTAGAGTGATGGGCGTGTCAGGGTGAGAAGAGAAGGACATGAAGCGATGCACCATCATGTAAATGACCTGGTTGTTCAGTACATTCAGGTCATCACTTCACTTCACATCCTCTCACAACGGCTAATAGTGTGTGTTTGTGTTTCATGTAGTCGATGTAAACCCTTGACGATGATCTCATGCTGTGAAATATTTTAACTAAATATTTGATATTAACGCATAAAGTCATTATATTTCCCCCCCAGGACGTCCTCGGCTGTGCTCTGAACGCTCCTCTCACCTCCTATAAGACCATCTACGCGCTGCCGATGCTCACCATCAAGGAGGATAAAGGTACTCGCTGTCTCCGAGTCACTGTTCATTTACACAGTGGGACTCGATCACATGACACACGTTTTTTTAGTTAGGCGTTATGAAAAACAGGTATGTAAATTTCCCTTCAGTAAAATGACATCATTAGCATAGAAAAAAAACGAAGGTCAGACAAATACAGCAGGCAAAATGCACTCAGTTTAGATCAGTTAAAAAAAAAAAAAAAAAAAAAGTTTTTTATTGTTTTTATCATATTTTTAACGTAGTGACCTGAAATGCGTCCTAACCCCATTCGGAGTGCAGCACAAACGCTGCACAATTTATTCTAATCACTGCTGTTCTGATCTGCACTTTGTCCTGCTGATGTAGTTGTAGAGCCAGAACGATGTTACACTTCTGTAGAAAAAAACTGGAATTCTACACTAAGATTAACGCCGAAAACCACCTGTTTAAGAAAGTCTTTGTGGGTCACAGCGCCTGCTATAGGACGAGATAGGAATGGGTCGGAGTCTGTAAAATGGATGTTTCACTCACACACACACACACACGGGATCAGTGGAACGAGTGTGACGTTTCTGACGTGTTGTTGTTTCATGACCGTAGGAACGGGCGTGGTCACCAGCGTGCCGTCGGATGCTCCTGATGACATCGCTGCACTCAGAGACATCAAAAAGAAAGCGGTGACTTATGTTTTTGTTTGTGGTTTCACTTTTCAGGATTTTTTTTGGTGGATGATGTGCATCACATGACTGCTTGTTTTCTTTTTCTTCTACAGGCTCTGAGAGAGAAGTATGGGATTGAAGATCACATGGTGCTTCCTTTTGAGCCGGTAAGCACGGAGAATATGTGTGTTCCACTTTGGTACAGTTCTTTATGTCAAAGAGAACACACACCGGTCTGGGAGCGCTGGACCGAGGTATACATGGGTCTGGTTCTACTATTGCGCAAGAAGGTGATTCGACTCTGAATCGACTCGCCGCAAGAAGTGAATCAGCCAAAGCATGAAAACAAAATGGTGATAATGGTGATGTGTTCTAGAGGTGGGGACAAACTATATTAAAAATACAGTTGCAAGCAACCATGAGCGGGCCCAAGCACTCTGCCCCAACGCCCCCCTGGGCGCAACAGAGAGACAGTGGGCACATGCAATTAAATGGGATATCCCAATACCATTATGGCACATTTTGGCATAATTTTCAAGAGGAGGGATTTTATGTTTAGACCTCCAAAAAGGTGTAAGTCGCTCCAGATGCTGGAAAAAGTCGCTCCCAGTGTGACGTCACTCTCAGTTATTAACCACTTCTTGTTATAAGATTAAGGCTCGTCACGGCTGACCCGTTTGAGAGATCAAAAGTCTCCTTGCAATTTTGCATCCACAAGGTCTTGAGATCACATCGGCCCGGTTCGGTGGCGATCGTATAAATCCCCTAGGACGAGTTTATCAAACCATTGAGTGCGTTTTTTGCAAACGACCCAAAATAACTGATTTCCTGTTAAGTCGAAGCCATGACATGCAATGTGAAAGTTGTTCAATTTAATGAGCTCTAAGTGTGTACCGGGTTTGTGTGCACATGTGCGAGTGTGTATGCAGCAAAATCTCATGTGCTTGTGCCGCTCAGACATCCTAATGCCAGCAGGTTCCAACCTGTCATGTTAAGACCCCCTAAAATCCCCGGATGCTGGAAAAAAAATTCTGAGAAAAACAAGAGGGCCCTCCCACACTGCGACGACATGGAGCTGATGTCATGGTGCTTGGGCCCTTGAATGTGCTATTTTTTTTTTCCTCCCCCCGATTTATTTATTTATTTTCTCTATTTCAGTCGTGTCAAACTCCCACATGTGTTTCTTAACATGTACTTCCTTCAATACACTCGAAGCTGCCAATCCCATTTTTGTGAAGTGTTGCTCACATACAGATGTAACGAGCTCGTTCCTCTTGCCTCGGCTCGCAGACGCCGATGATTAGCCCGTGTCGCTCTGATTGATGGGGGAGTGACCGACCGTATTGTCCTCTGCTTTGGCGTTCCAGGTTCCCATCATCGAGATCCCGGGCTACGGAAACCTTTCGGCTCCTCTAGTGTGTGACGAGCTGAAGATCCAGAGCCAGAACGATCGAGAGAAGCTGGCTGAGGCCAAAGAGAGAGTCTACCTCAAAGGCTTCTATGAAGGGGTGAGACTGCAACATTTTGGGATTATTTTAATTTGAAATTTTTTGGGGGGGTAAAATCTGGAGAAGTTAAAACAGGTGGTGTTGTGCTGACTGTGTCGTGTCGTGTCGTTGCAGGTGATGCTCGTTGATGGTTTTAAGGGGCAGAAGGTTCAGGATGTGAAGAAGCCGATCCAGAAGATGATGGTGGACAAGGTCTGTTTTTTTTTTTTCTCTCCTTAAGTGTCCACGAACACCATGAGGGAGAAAAGCACTGGGTTTTATTTATGTTTTTAATTAAGTGTATTTGGTAAAGATGTGTGAGCTAAATCAAAGAAGCTAAATGTGAGATCACCCTAAAGTACAGAGCTCATTTGCATTTGGTCACGCCCACAAACTCCATAAAAGGTAAAGTGTAGCTAAAGGGTAGCTGCAAGTGTGAAATGAGTGATCAGGGTGAAACCGAATAGAAGTTAATTTGTTTCACTTCGATATCAACGAGAATGTATATAAAAATAATAATAATAATAAGATAATGATTGAGTATAAAGTTTTTGATAAGAAGGCAGAGCTGCAAAGACTTTCATTATTTTTATATTCTGTGATTTTAAAGCTGTTAAAATAGAGCAACTAAATTCACTAGATGGCGCCGTGAGTCCCTGCCTCAGTGCACTAGCATGAGGATGTTTTTCTGATCGAGACGATGAAGCTCGTCTAGACGTCTCTGTGCATAAGGCGGCGTCTGCTCACTGCTCTATACCTCAACACCAACAGTTTCACCTCCACAGAACATTCCGGATTAAACAGAGCCGTAAGGTTAGAGGATCTGAAGGTTGGAGGATCTGAAGGTTGGAGGATCTGAAGGTTGGAGGATCTGAAGTTCTGGTCTTCAAGCTATTGTACATTTACACACAGGAGAATTTTATAGATTAGGAATTTATGGGTTTTCATGTAAACCAAATGTTCACACAAAGCACTGACTTGATCAGTCTGTTCGTATCCGGTTTGATAAATAAGACCCGATGTCTCGCGCTGTGTCTTTCTCTTTATACGACGTCACACATGCCAAAAGATGTACACGACTCAAATTCATAAGTAATTCGATATTTCTATAAAGATTTTATTCTTCTTGGCTATTTACAGTGAACATTGTTCAAGTGTGACACTTAATGTTGATCCTGTGGAGCTTCAGCTTTATGTGCATCTGTGATTTTTTTTTTTTTCTGTTTTCTTCTTATTTGTTTTGTATTTAAACAGCCTCGCTGTACCACTGGCACTGATGTTCTTTGAGAAACTTGTGTGATTTTTAGAATTCGATTAAAGAATTAAAGTTGTGACATTAAATTTTCTGTCAGTTCTTTGTAATGAACCCGTTTCTCTTTGCCTGTGTTCAGGGTGAGGCGCTGATTTACATGGAGCCTGAGAAGCAGGTGATGTCTCGCTCGGCCGACGAGTGTGTGGTGGCGCTGTGTGATCAGTGGTGAGTCCTTTTTACATCCTGATGTTTTATTGAAAAGCCCACAGAGGCTCAAAGTCTAATCACAGACATCTGTAATGTGGGAAAGACTCGGGTCACGTCTGAGTAATGACGAAGTGCGATCAAACACCTTGCTGGTGCTAATAAACACTCCCTCTTATACATTACCTGAGATGATCGATCGATCGATCTATTGATTAATTTCTCTTTTCGGACCTCAGTGGACCTTTTCTTCACGCTCTTTTTATTTCTCAGTCTGACCTGAATCTCTGTGACTCATCGTCTCTGCTTTGACCCTCACACACACACACTGATGTTTTATCTGAGACAGGTATCTGGATTACGGAGACAAGGCGTGGAAGCAGCAGGCCGTCACCGCTCTGGAGTCTCTGGAGACGTGAGTTCCTTCACGGAAATCCATCACCACTTTTAAAAAGTCGTAGTCAGAAAATAAGTCCGTAAAATAAAATAAAAAAAACTTTAAAAGTGGGGGAAAACAAACAGATGTATCTAGAAATATAGAGCTGGTTGATTTGAAGCACTGGATCAGTAACGGCTCGATACGATCAGTAACGATTGTTCATAATCAGTTAATTAGTGAAATAATCAACGATTCATTATTGATTGATCACATTTTACTGTAAACTGATACACGATCCTAATCATGTCACATCTCTGTGATTCATCCATAACAGCTTTGAACGAACACCCTCTCACTCTCACTCTCACTGCTCTGTATGTTTTGCAGATTTTGTGATGAAACGAGGAAGAACTTTGAGGCGACGCTGGCTTGGCTTCAGGAACACGCCTGCTCCAGAACATACGGTCTAGGTAAACCTGCGTGTGAAACGTGACCAAAGCAAATGACGTATAATAGACTGCAGGTGGCGATATTTCCGGTTGTATAATGTAGCACAACTGCATACGGAAATGTAGTGAAGTAGAAAGTACAGATATTTGCTTTAGGATGTAGTGGAGTAAAAGTCTTAGATGTACAGTAAGTCTCCACTGAGAAAATGTGGTGGAAATTTTCAGCAAAGGATTTATTTAAACCTCTACAGAAGGACCAGCAGCATGGAGACATCACCAGTGTCCCATTTTATACATAAACATCTCTGCTAACATAATCAACGCCCCGTACATAAATGTTCCTACATTCAAACTCACGGCTCTTTATCTGACCCACACCAGATGTCCAGATGTTTGTTTCTGTTTTGTCCTCGTCCTTGTCTTCCTATGTTTCATTAGACAGATGTAAAGCTTCTATAGTCTACATGGCACACTTACTACACAGATCAGAATTAATACATGACTAAAATGTGATTTATTTATTTTTATTTTTTTTCCATTACAAAAACTACTCACATGAAGTACAGATGCATGAAAACTGCATTAGCATCAAGTTACTGCAGCACTAAACTAATGGAACGTCCTCACACTTGTCTAAAGTACATCGGCAAAGTAAAATGTTTACTGCAGCAGCAAATGCTCTGCTCATGGCTTTGAAATTCATTGAAACTACATCACGAAAGGATGACCTAATAATAACGGACTCAAAATCATGTCTCCAAACATTAGAAAATATAAAAACAGATCATCCAACATTAGTGGAAATCCTAACTAAGGTATCATTCTTAAAGGCCAATAATTTTAACATGGTGTTCTGTTGGATCCCCGGACACTCAGGAATCCCTGGTGAGGAGACGGTGGACAGAGCGGCCAAGGAAGCATCGTCTAAAAGACCAGTGAGATGTTTTATACCCTTCTCAGATTTAAAGCCAGTTTTGAATGAATACATCAACAATAAATGGCAATCAGAATGGGACCAATGTTTAAATAATAAACTTTATCAAATTAACCCTGACGTTGGATCAAGACACACTTTTCCTTTTAAAAATCGCTGGGATGAAGTGACCTATACGAGGTGCAGGATAGGACACACGAAAGCAACACACACACTTTTACTGTCAAGAGAAAATCCACCACAATGTTCATCATGCAGAACCCAGTTGTCCATCAAACATATTTTATTTGACTGCAACTCTTTTACTCCTTTAAGAAACTTGTTTTACTCTGTTGACACTTTTAAAAACGTTTTTAAACAAGTTAATCTAAATATGGTTTTAAAATTCTTAGAAAAAATAAATTTTAAACATCTTATCTAGTTTTTGAAAAGCAAAAATGCTTCTCGCCATGAACAGAGCCATAGAAGCTGGTAGTATGGCGTTAAAGAAAGAAAGAAAGTACATCGGAGGTGTAAAAACCTCACTTTTTGGGCTAAACTAAAACTCTCTCAGTGCTTCATGTTGTTTCTCCTCTTTGTGGATCACCTGCAGGTTTTATTTCAGACAGGTGTTGATTTCTTTTTGTCCCCCCCGTCTGTCTGTAGGTACCCGTCTGCCGTGGGACAAGCAGTGGCTGATCGAGTCTCTGTCGGACTCCACCATCTACATGGCCTACTACACCGTAGCGCACTTACTGCAGGGAGGCGTCCTGAACGGCCAGGGGCCCTCACCTCTGGGAATCAGGTACCGTGGATCCTGATGGAGCTCTGCTTTTAAAAAAAACATTTTAAACAATATGAATGATGAATATATTTGAAAGACACAAGTGCCACCAGATTACATCATTACATTAAGATGACTTGTGTGTGTTTTCCAGACCAGATCAGATGACCAGAGATGTGTGGGACTTCATCTTCTTCAAAACGGCTCCTTTTCCCAAGACGGACATCCCTAAGGAGCCCCTGCAGAGGCTGAGGAGAGAGTTTGAGTACTGGTACCCTGTGGATGCCCGTGTCTCTGGGAAAGACCTGGTGCCAAACCATCTGTCCTACTACCTGTACAACCACGTGGCCATGTGGCCCGACGATAGGTGTGTAAGAACAGCTGAATCCTACAGATGTAACTTGATTGGAGGAGTATTTTAGGGTTACAGCCGTGTCGGGTTTAGTCTGAACCTGAGCTCTGGTCCGTGATGATCTCGGATTCACATTTAACTCCATCATAATGCTTTTGAAGAACCTCTAGTTTAGCTCAGCAGATGTGAATCTCACGTTGTGCCTCTGTGTAAAGGGAGTGTTTTCTTTTGCAGTGGGAAGTGGCCCAGAGCGGTCCGGGCCAACGGTCACCTCCTGTTAAATTCTGAGAAGGTGGGTTTTACTCCTTGGTTTTTCTATAGCTGATTGGAGTATTAAATGTTCTAAGACTCTGTAGGGATCCGTGTGAACGTCCCTGCATGTAGGACATGAGACATGAGACAGGACCCAAATCTCCTGTGATGTGGGTCACATGTGAAGGAGATTCTGATCAGTATTAATATGAACATGGCTCCTCATGCTGCGTGGAGAGATGTGGCGCGAGTCAAAGTAGAGTCGTCGTCTTATGTAACGGCGCCATCTACAGTATGTTATCCACACAGCAATTTACTGAGAATTACACAATTTAATTTGTTGAACATTTTAACACTTTATAGTTTAGATTAAATGCTGTGGGACGTTACATTATAGCGGCTACATTCTCTCTCTCTCTCTCTCTCTCTCTCTCTCTCTCTCTCCGCGTCTTATTGTCTCTCACTTTTTTCGCTCTCTCTCACATTCCCTTCCTTTTCTTCATTTACTCTTTGCTTCTCTCTCATACTGTCCTGCTCTCGTTCTTATTCTCCCTTCCCCTCTTTCTCTCTCTCCCTCTCTCTCTATCTTTCTCTCTTGCACACACTCACTATTTCCTCTCTCTCTTTCTTTTTTTCTCCATCTTTCTCTTTCTCTCCTACTCTCCCTCCCTCCCTCTCTCTGTATCTCTCAGATACATTCTCTCTCCTTTTTCACTACATTTTCTTTCTCTCTGTCTCAAAAAAAAAAAAAAGCAGATACTAATTTTCCTGATGAACCAGAATCTCCTCTGTTTTAAACACTTTCTCGTGTTCAGAATCTTGCCGATGATTCGGACCGTTACAGTCTGACACTGGAGACTCCTTTGATAAACGTCACAAAACACATCAGATCATCTAAAGATTTCGTGTTCCTCTTCGTGAAACATGTTTTTGTAATCAGTTCTATCAGTAGTTTTGGGTTGTGTGGAACATCTGCTGCACTCGTTCCTGTGAATGAGCCGTTGCTATAGAAACCATAACGTTTTAGGACGAGCGCTTTATTATAAACCTGTGAGATTTATGAGGCATCTGAGCCACTGTTAAATACCAATAATATTATTATAATTATTAATACTACTAATAATAAGTGAGTCAGCTGTGGTGGAATGAATACTTAATAAACCGAATGTATATTAAATAACGGATGTGCATGTGTAAGTTAACATGTATTAGTGCAGGTGTTTGCATGTAAAAAAAAAATTGATGCAGGTGTGATTTGTTTCTTAAATATGTATATAAAATAAACTGTTTTTCTTTTTCCTTTTTTATTGTCTTTGCTAGATGTCTAAATCCACGGGGAACTTCCTCACCCTGAGTCAGGCCGTGGAGAAGTTCTCTGCAGACGGTAAGTGCTCAGGAACATCACCCCGTCCTAACCATGGCCTCGTTTTGTCTTCGCTCATCAGAACGACAGACGTTCACGTCAGCAGTTTACACTGCAGCTCTGAAATCTGCGCCGTGCGAACCGTAATCCGGAAAGACAGAAGGGAAGGGGTTTTATTGTAGTTGTGTTTCTGATGTTTGGAGACGCGCTGAACAGAATCCGATCTCCCAAAGGAGCGAGTGTCCAGGCCGGTCCATCTGGAGAGAACTGCAGACGTCTGCTGAGTCCTCATTAGTGTGTGCGTGTGTACGAGTGTGTCTGCGCACACATACACACACACACACACACATGCTGTCTGTGTTCTCTTTTATTTATAGAAAATATGATGCTAAGATTGCGAGCCTGCTTTTATAACTTACTATATTTCTATAGTCTGTAAAATATTCTTATCATTTCCGCTTTCCGTCGCGCGGCAGCACACGCTTTACTTACAAAGTTAGATGAAGTTTATTCTGTCCTGAATGTGTCCGAAAAATAACAGAAAAATATATTTCTTTTACAGAAAATTATTATTTAACAGATTAAGAGTGTATTAATTGATGATATTTGAATCGTATATAACATATTTAACCACAAGAGGGCGCACATACAGTTTAATGTTGTAGTTCAGTTTGTTTATTTATTTATTTATTTACACTTCGCACCTCCGGGTTCTGTGTTCGATTCCCGTCCCTGTATGCACGGAGTGTGTATGTTCTCTCCGTGCTTGGTGGGTTTCCTCCTGGTACTCCGGTTTCCTCCCGCAGTCCAAAAACCTGCAGATTAGGCTAATTTGTTTATCATGAGTAATTAATTGATTATAGATTGCAAATTTGTTTGCAATTGATCTGTTGATGTGACCAGATTTTACAACCCTAATTGCTCCTCTCTAAATGTGTCCTCAGGTATGCGCTTGGCTCTCGCTGATGCCGGAGACACGGTGGAAGACGCTAACTTCGTAGAGACCATGGCCGACGCCGGCATTCTGCGTCTCTACACCTGGGTGGAATGGGTCAAAGAGATGATCTCCAACCAGAACAGTCTGAGAACCGGGCCTTCCAATACGTTTAACGACAGAGTCTTCTCCAGGTACCTGATCATCACTGCACCTCCCGGTTTCCTGCTGTGGTCAGGAGTTCTGAGGGGACTGTGGTGTGTTTCGGGGTCATTTAATGAAAAATGATCGTTTCTGTGTTTGCAGTGAAATGAACTCTGGGATCAGTAAAACTGAGCAGCATTACGAGAGGATGATGTACAAGGAGGCGCTGAAGTCGGGATTCTTTGAGTTCCAAGTAAGACACACACACACACACACACACACACACACACACACACATCTTTCACTCCAGCAACCTTCGATTCTGAAATTTTTTTGCCAAAGCATGCAGTTCCTCAAATGTCCACTGGGGGTCGTCTCCAAAATGTTCATCAATTATTTATTTTTAAATGACACGTTCATACATATTTAACCCTTTAACTGAACGCTAATACACAGATTATTTAGAAGATCTTTAATTACAGTTTAGTCTCTTTACACACTCACACACACACACACACACACCGGTGACTTACTGTCAAGGTGGACTTGATTCTTAAAATGTAAATATTTTATTAAATGATTAAATCCTGCTAGGAAAATTCAGTTCAGGCAAAATTAAACATGTCAGGTCAGTAGAGCTGCGTGATTTAATCTGTTATGCGATTTAATGGATATTTGGATGGTCAGATTTTGATTAAGGATTAATTCATGCTTTTTTTCAAAAGTATTTAGGAAAACTTGCAGATATTAAACTTGATCAAATGGACAAATTTATTGAAAATGTATCGCAGCTTTTACAGAAACTACAAACCGCTTCTGTCTTTCGCAAATATTCACATTTTGCAAGAGTATTGTGTCTTCTTTTGAGTTTGTGGATTACTGCCACCTGCTGGACTGGAGTGGGGAGCTCAAGTCATCAAGTGGGGGAGGGGGGGGAGGGGAAACATGACATTTAAACAGTGAAAGACACAATTTATAAAGCATTTAATGCCACCAAACACGTATGGAATAGAGAAGCTTGAGACAAATCAGACCGTAACATTAGTGCCATTGAAACAAAATCAAAATCGATCTAATCAAATTCGAAAACCTCAACGGCCAAAGATCAAATCAAGTCGAGTGTCTTTCTCTGATTCCATCTCTGTGAGTCATTGATATTTTTAATTTAATATCACTTGAAGTTTTAAAGACATAAACGTGTAGGAAAGCTTTTCTGCCTGGTTCTGCTGCACAAACATCACATTGAGCAACTTTTTATCCTCGACACAATCATTTTTCTCCCTCCATTTTCAGAGCACTTGTGTGTAATGTCCTCTCTGAACTTTCCTCCTAGGCAGCTAAGGATAAGTACCGTGAGCTGGCCATCGAGGGGATGCACAGAGATCTGGTGTTCCAGTTCATTGAGAAGCAGACGCTGCTGCTGGCTCCTATCTGCCCTCACCTGTGCGAGTTCACCTGGTCCCTGCTCGGAAAGGTGCGCACCCCGAAACAGCACCCCGAAACTGGCACATGTTCAGCTTTTAACCTGTTTATCTAAAAAACCCTGGAGTTTAGTGTTTGTGTGTATATTTCGTGTTTATGATGTAAGTTTGACGTAATCAAACACATCTGAAGTGATTATTGAGAAAAAGAATAAGACAAAAGTCAGATTAATTATTATTAATTAGTCATTTACTTAAGTCCAGTCACTCTTTCAGACTTATTTTCAGAGCGAGTGCAGGTTTGAGTCGGGAGAGGATTAAATACTGTACGTGGACACGTGATGTACAACTAAGCAGAGACGTTATAACGTAGAACTGATTCTCAGACAAAATGGAAACTAAAGACGTGTCTAACTCGCATACAGGGAAACATGCTGTAGCTGATGTGTGTCTCTGTCCCCTGGGTTCTGCAGAGTGACTCGGTAATGAAGGCCAGATGGCCAGTGGCCGGTCCGGTGGACGAGGTTCTGATCCGGTCCTCACAGTACCTGATGGAGACGGCCCATGACCTGCGGCTCCGCCTCAAAGCTTACATGCAGCCTCCTAAGAGCAAGGTGTGTGTATGTGTGTGTGTGTGTGTGTGTGTGTGTGTGTGTGTGTGTCTGTGTGTGTGTGTGTGTGTGTGTCTGTGTGTGTGTGT
>JAQMYJ010000011.1:185177-205037 GCA_030014305.1 Clarias laeviceps | reverse complement strand
TGAACTCCACACTGCTATTATTTTGAACACGTCCCATTTCAATTAATGATTAAATTACACAGAATCAGGTGAATCCAGTCATGACTGTTGGGTCTGTTGGTTCTCTATGACTCCACTACACCTACAAGTCAAATATTTACCATGAATGAATATAATTTCTCCCAAAAACAATTATTGATCTGGTTACTGATGTTGGACTGCTATAATTTTGAACACAACTGTACTGTATGTGTGTGTGTGTGTATGTAGGGGACTTACTGTAACATAAATTGCTTGCTAAACTTTCTTGTAATTTTTTAAATTTAAACTTTCACTTTTTTCTTCACTCTACTTCTTCTTGTTTTGTTATTATTCGAACTAAGCAAGATCCAGCAAGATTTTCAATTTTGAATGACTGCACTACGACAATAACAACCTCAAATAATAATAATAATAGTAATAATAATAACATTACCTCATGGGGAAAAAGTCTGAACACCTGCTTTAATCAAGATCATAAAAACATTGAATATAGAATTGTATAAAAAAATAAATTGCCTTCTTTGAACCAAAGATTGTGATCAGGATATTCATTCAGTTGGTAGACTGCAGGTATCAGGATGCTCATTTTTGTAATGTTTACAGAGGAACATGATCTTGAGACGGAGCGAGTCCAGCAGGAATCTGAGGATCTGAGACACCATGGAGGAAAAAAAAACAGAAGCTCAGAGTGAAAGAGGGAAAATTCCTGAAAGTCATCGTGTATAAGCTCTTCACAGAGAAACTGTCAGAGAGAGAGGCATGAGGGAATCAATTACTGTGTGTGTGTGTGTGTGTGTGTGTGGTCCTAACTCAGCACTCGCACGTGTCAGAACTCATCCCTCACTCTCTGAGAAAGAACACACACACACACACACACACATGCGAGCTGTGCTCTTTTTCCTGCGGTGTGGACAGTAAGCTGTGGGCCTGAGGTCAGTTTATTCAGGCGGTTCAAACTTCACATCTTTTCACAGAGCGTCAAAATCCAACCTCGTCACTCCAGTCTGTTTGAACGCACTGCGTTTTTAACGATATCAGACAACTTTAACGAGTAAATGTCTACAGTAGAGTTATTTATACTTATTAATCTTTTTAAACTTCGAACAGGTGAAAAATATATTTTCATGGAAACGTTCATGCAGGTTCAAAGACCCTAAAATATGATCATTGTAAAGAAATGCTCAGGAAATCTCTTCATGGCTGCTGTTTTATAAAAACCGAGGAAGACTAATGTTGCTTTTCCTCCAGTGTGACAGCGTAATATGTTGCATAACTCCTCACCTCTTACGTTCTATTTATATTTCAGGCTATGAATGAATAAACTCAGCACCAAACCGAGGCTCTGTAAGAAACCTCACAGATTTAAACCAGTATAGTTCACACACACACACACACACACACACACACACTGAGGGTAAAACTCTGCACTGCTTAAAATTGCTTAAATATAAAATAATGTGAAGCTATTTTAAATGTTTTAAAATGGTCTGGTCAATACACTTATGTTGGATGAAATATAGAAATACAGTAGCTTGAATATACTTGTAGATATGTAGGTTGAAAAAAATCTTCTATTCTTTATTGGTTTATGTAAAAAGTGTTGCCTGCAATATTCTCATTAGCGTAACTCATGCAACATAATATCTGAAATGCAGCTAGTCTACGACTTACGGATGAGTTCCGTTCCAGGAACACATTTGGATTTGTAAGTCGGATTTGTTCTTAACTCCGACAACGTGAGTCTTATACGCCTTTGACACAAATATACAATATAAAAATCATACAGTACTAATCCACTTGACTAAATCTGTCCCATTTCCCCACACTGAAATGTAACAGTGTTGTCTCTGTGTCTTTAAATCCCAGACGCCATTTAGTCTCAGAGCTGTTTTCCACTGTATTGGACTGTGAACTCTGTTTTGTAGAGGATTTTCCAAAATTATGATTATTCACCATCAGGACAGATTTACAGGACAGACATTTTCTATAATCGTGCTCCCGGACTGATTCATTGAAACCGGTGAGGCCGACTCAATTCTCCCGCACACACACACACACACACACACACACACACACACACACATACAACATACGGGAATTTTTCACATTTTATACATTCAAGTACACACTGAAAATATTGCATATAATTGTAAATGTTGGTATCTGGTGCGCTATAGTGTCTATTTTTTGTACAAAACATGTGAGCTACTTCCGCGATTGAACTGAGAGTAGAACCGCCGTCCGTTTGTCTCTAGGCGGAAATCCGTAACTTGAATGTTAGTAAGTCGAGGACGACCTGTATATGAAATATCTTCACTCATGCGCTGCAGTAATTTAGAACAGTTTAAGAGAGTTAATGCCTCCTAATGGAAGAGAACCCGACGTGTCTGACTCGCTCCAACCCAAACTCACACTCTGTTCACGGGGATTTCTAAATTATTCAGGGCATGATGTGTAAAAACGAGGCGTGTCTTCTCTGTTCATGTCTGCAGCCCTCTGAGCCCTGGCTCTGCTGGAGCTCTCGGCAACACTGATTAAACCCAACACATCTCACAGCACCACGTGTAATATTAAAAAGCTGATAGTATTACCAAAATCCCTTCACACTGAGCTGATATCATCAGCGGGAGAACGTGAACTCTGGGGCAGCTGGGATTCAGGCCTTTTAGAGGAAATGATCCAAACTTCCCATCACTACTGCAGGATGTCTGTATAAGCAGTTAAACTCCTGTATAAACTTCCTCTGTTTCACTTGCATTGTTTCAGTGTCTATGTAAATGAGCCACGCCCCCAAGAGAACAGCAGAGCTGAGCAACAAGGTGGGGGCGGGTCTTATCTTATATGAGGTCATATTAGGGGGAAATCTAATTTGGCTTGATTGAACCCCAGGCAATAACACACATGGTTCTCTTCTTTTCTCATCTCTTTTGTTTGTACTCACACACTGGGGACTGGAACTAGAGATCTGAACATCTAAACATGGCTAAAAGTACATTTTGCATCATACCTGGAACTCTTGGACATAACTTTTATCTTAAATGATCCATATTCTATAAAGCACCTGTTATTTTCATAAATGGTAAAGAAAGAATTCCACAGAGTTACAGTATGGCTCAGATTAATGATGACTGTATTTTGCCCAATTTGTATTTTAAAATTTTTAAACAAAGCTCTAAAACACTCAACGAAATGAAAGCAAGACGTGATTCGTTCATTCGGTGTAATTTGATTTTCTGTTCAGTTCACTGATCCGCTTCCTCCAGACACCAGTGTGTTGACATTTTCTGCGTCACTCTGGTGTGTGTTAGGTGACTGCATCGTATGAAGGAAGTAGAAAGTACAGGAAATAAACCGGGTTTAAGTGTCACAGACTGTCAGCTGATCCACACTGTCATTTCTGTGGGTTAGCACCGGGTCACACACTGTGGATTTGCATCGCAGTGCCAAAAATGACAACTTATCATTTAGCTGTCAGCAGATCTGCCAGTGTAGATACAGAAAGTGTCGGTGCTGAGATACTTACTGTTCATTTGAGTCTTCAGGGTTCAACTACACTCAACTCTGGAAGTGCTAGATTTGTGTGTGTGTGTGTGTGTGTGTGTGTGTGAACATTTTGTGCTGTAGCCACAATCTGACGCACCAGATCTGTTCTGTTGAACCGAGACCTTCTCATGTTTTCATTACAGAACGACTGACGATCAGAAATCTTCAACATAAACTCATCAGAGAAACGTATTATTTACATTCCGGTCTTAAATTATGAAATTATGTGATTTTGATTGTGTTCAGTCTTTGTTCATTATAAGGCAGGTATCAAGGACCGGGACACATACGGGTTCTGATCCGGCTTGCTCCCCCAGGGTCGAGGGTTCGATTCCTGCCTTGGGTCTGTGTGTGTGTGTGTGTGTGTATGTGAGGAGTTTTCATGTTCTTCTCCCCATGTTTGGTGGGTTTCTTCCTGGTACTTCGGTTTCCTCCCACAGTCCAGAGACATGCAGATTAGGCTAACTGCCGTTCCCAAATTGCACGTAGTGTGTAAGTGAGTGTGTAAGTGTGTGTGTGTGTGGATGTGTGTGCCCTGCAATGTATTGGCACCCAGCCCAGGGTGTACCTGCCTTGGATAGGCTTCAGGCTTCCTGCGACCCTGCACTGTACATAAGAAAAGCAGTATAGAAGATGAGATGACCCTGTCCTTCCATTAGGGGGCGAAACAGAGCGATAAACCCAGTGGATGCCTTAATTGTATAAGCAAAAATTTTTATCATCTCTTCTTTTTTTTATCATCACCCCTCGTCTTTTAAGATATAAATTAATGAGGGAATATCACTTTTTTTTTTCTTTTTTTTTCATTCATAAAATACATGTTGATTAACACTTTATATACAGTTAGTGTTGTTGGTGTTTTTAACCGTCTGCTTTGACTGAGTGTAACGTGACTTGTAACCTAAAGCCAGTTGGTCTATAACACACACACACACATGAATATCTCATTATCCTTTTTGATGGCTGCTTTTTTTTTGTCACTGATGCTCCATATGAATAAAAATAAGAGGCCTATTAGACATATTAATAATAATGATAATAATTCTGAGGGTGGATTAGTGCTAAGTCTTAGTGCTCGAGTCAGACGGAGTTATTTTTGGGGCTTTAAGGCGACCTGCAACAAAAATATGTTCAACGTGAAGCTGCAAATGAATTAATAAATAAACCTCCAAGACTTACTGAGATCTATAGACTTACAATTTTGATCAGAAACATAATAAGGTGATAAAATGTCTCCTGTCTTGATTGCACTCAAAACAGTCCCAGAGACTGGTGTAGTATCCTGTACAGTACGGCTCTCCTAATAGTAACTCTGAATAATCTAACACATGCGAGCACATACTAGGCCAAAAATAATAACGATAAGCTTTTGTGTGGTTTAATAATAATTTCGCCAGACATATCTGCAGGCTTGACGCGTCAAATGATCCTTTAACGGGGAAGGACGAAAAACAATTTCACACGCGACTGACTTTACAACAAAATAGCACACACACAAAACAGACAAAATAACTCTGGATGTAATAACAGTCAGCTGCGGAGGTAATTACCAGATTGATGTTGGAATACATGCAGACACTAATGCACTATTTGTTTCTGGTTCCTCGTCTAATGTTGGGAATCTATGGATAAATGAAGCGTAAAAAATGGCTAAAGAAGAAGGAAATACTGTCGGTCCGGAGTAAGTTCTAAACTCCCGAGCTCTGCTTCCTGACCGTCCAGAAATTGGTCGAATAAAAAAACCATGCTTGTATATACGCACGGTGCTGAAACATTCCTACTGCGATCCTTCATGCATGATTATTTGATGAAAGCGCGAGGTCTCGGGTTCTGTCTCTGTTGTTCTGCACCTGACCTGAAGTGCTCAATAATTCAGCGGGCCGCTGAAGAAAGAAAGAGTGAACTCGCCACACCGTGAGCGCAGATGGCCGGCGATCTGCACTTCTCCAGCCAGGTGAATAACGTCAGAATCGGCGGCTGAGTAAACATGGAGGAGTGCTCGGAGAAGACCGGGCCGAGACACGAGGGGACGCAGAGGAAGGTGAGGTTCAAGCTGGCGTCGTCGTACAGCGGCCGCGTGCTGAAGCACGTGTATGAGGACGGCCAGGAACTGGACAGTCCTGAGGAGAAATATCCTCACAGCTTCATCCACACGAAGATCCCAGAGCACCTGGATGTGGAGCAGCTCTGTGGCTTTGAGGAGGTCCAGGGTCAGGATGTAGATCCTCCAACAGGCCTCATAGCGCAGCGCATCAACGTGTACCGAGCGGTGAGCGGCTTCAGGCCTTTAACGTCTAGCGATCAGCAAGGTGAAAAAGTGAGTCAAGATGTGTGTGTGTGTGTGAGATACTATAATCTCAGTAATGTAATCCTTAACACTTTCTTCCTCTACCTGTAGTGTTACATAACGGATGTTTCTCATGGATATAAAATTCTTTTTTTACCCAACACCTCCAGCACAGCCCACGCCCTTTAAACAGCTTCTTTTTTACTTTTCTTTTCTGAATAAAGTCTGTGCACAGTGCTGATCAAAACCCTCACATCACATTATCACCCTGAACCTGCAGATAAATATAAAAGATATAAGATTGGCTTCTGGGGTTTTCTTCTCTTTGACATGGCAGATTGTTCAGGACAAGCTGAGTGTGTGAATTTCCAGGACCAGGTAGAGACGATCTGCTGTGAAAATGGCTTTTGTATGTAATTGTGCTCAGGATTATTGTCAGTTATGAAGCTCTGCTGCAGCGGTTCTGTGGCGCGTCTGCAGCGGAGCAAATCAAACTCATCATGACAGACGTTCTTGGTTTCTCTCAATGGAGCTTCATGCCTTATTCACAGCATCACATATTTATAGCAACAGATTCAAACAGTTTCAAAGACCCTTTTGTGTAATTGTTCTTTATACCGTTTATTAATAGCACGCTTTGTGGCTTCCTTCAGGCGCCGGTTTTAGACTTCGAAAAGATCATCATCTACACCAGCAACCTGAAGATCATCCGATCTCCTCGTAAAAAAGCAGAGAGCGGTGTCAGCTATCATCACAGTCGAGGAGAAAGACGAGAGGGTTCTCCGGGCCGGGAGTCCAGATCCAAAGGGAGACACAGAACCAAAAGTGCACGCAAGGAGGAACGACGTCCAGCTCCCAAGGCAGAGGTGATTATTTTCACTACAGTTTTATCCCTGGTTTAGTCGTCGTTCCCTGATTCTCACTCTCACCTGTCACATGACCGCTACAATCTTCTGTTCATGCTACATCACAGGGTCGCACGACACACCCACAGGAGAGCGCTATCCGCCCTCTTACTCATACACAGACCGTCACTGTGACCCTGATAGAGGGCAGGCTCCTCCCACTCACAGCACAGAGCGCAGGCTCCTCCCACTCACAGCATAGAGCAACGGCTCCTCCCACTCACAGAATGGAGGGCAGGCTCCTCCCACTCACAGCACAGAGCGCAGGCTCCTCCCACTCACAGCATAGTTATGCAGGCTCCTCCCAATCACAGTATAGAGCACAGGCTCCTCCCACTCACAGCATAGAGCAACGGCTCCTCCCATTCACAAAATGGAGGGCAGCCTCCTCCCACTCACAGCACAGAGCGCAGGCACCTCCCACTCACAACATAGAGCACAGGCTCCTCCTACACACAGAATAGAGCACAGGCTCCTCCCACTCACATCATAGTTATGCAGGCTCCTCCCAATCACAGTATAGAGCACAGGCTCCTCCCACTCACAGCAGTCCAAATGGTATGAATGAGATCCCTTCATGTTTCATGTTTTGTATGTGTTTTATCTTTCTATCCATATAAAATGCTTAAAAAACACTTTCAAATGCACTAAAACATCTTAATCATAATAATACATGACAGAATAATAATAACTTTTCCAATGACTGATGGCGTTTCACCTTTTCCCAGTCACTTCATTATTTCTACTTTCTTTTTCAACCATAATCGTTTTCCTTTTCTTTGACGGATCATCAGCACTCGCACCGGATTAGCGTTCGGAGACGCGGTTACAGGCGACAACGAGAGAAAATTTACAATACAAAACTCTACACTCAGCATGGCATCATGGGAAATGTGATCTGACTAAGAAATACAGGATGGCGTTTTTCTCACTCGAGCCAAGAACTGCAATATTTTTAAGTAGAATGCGTGTTTGTTATTAGAAAGCATTTATTTATTATTTAACTGCATTTTTTAATAATATAATAGACTTTATGGCAGTTTGTTTGTAAAGTAAGTGTTGTTAGTAAGTGGGATGTTCTTATCTCAGGGATCACATGCAGTGTGAAGAAGTGATCTTTTGAACCGAGAGTGCTGCAGTTTTACTTTACCACCACTTTTACAAAAAATATTCCGCAATATTTCCTGCCAAACAGGAATGGTTTGTAAAAATGATCAGGACCTGTATATGTAATATTTCCCTGAAGCTTCTCCTGGAGAGAATAACAGCCTCGTCCTGGAACGTCTCCAACAAATGAAGACTCACGTCCAGAGAATCTTGTCCACTCCGTTTGGAGAAAATTTCGATCTCTTTTGATATATTTTAGTTTTGTGTGAGTGCGGACTGACATTTTGGAGCAACGACATTTTTATTAGACTTTATATCTGTACATGGGGGTATAAGATGCTCTGCAAAACCTTTTCCCCTACACCAGTAGTGACTGTGATGGTTATGCAGGACGACACTGACGTATGCTGCTAACAACATGCTTGTGTAAAATGCCAGATGATGAATCACATGGTGAACATTTTTCCTGGAAAAAAAGGCCGCTCCTGTATGTGGGAGCACTTTGGCTTTAGTTAAAATTATATCACCATGGAGTTAAAAAATCTTACCATGGAGAGTGTGATGTGCAAAATCTGTCACAAATAGTTTGTGTATGATGGTAAATACTAGTTGTCCTACAAGGATGAGACTCTTCTGCTTCGACAGCTGTGTCGTGTGTGTAACGTTAATATATTCGGTAATGGATGCTTATGCGAGTAATCCTAGTTGATGTACGTGTGTGTGTGTGTGTGTGTGTGTGTGTGTGTAATGTACCCTGGGTGTAGTAACCGTGAATGGTGGCGGGATTAATTTTCACGAAACACACCGAGTGTGAGAAGGATCGTACTATACAGTTAAACCGACTATTAATCCATCATCGACTGGTTTACTCAAAGCCATGATCGATTATGGAATGGTTACTGATTCCATCACTAATTCCAACTGAACTCTGTGTTCAGACCTTTTATACAGTGCCTGGAAAAAGTACTCACACCCCTTGAACTGTTGGCCCTCGTTAAACTTTTCTTTTACAAATAAATATCTGAAAAGTGTGGCTTGCATTACTATTCACCCCAACTTTGCACATCTAGAGAGTAAATGTTTTGCCCGTTCTTCTTTGCAAAACAGCTCAAGCTCAGTCAGATTGTACAGAGAGCATCTGTGAATATCAATTTTCAAGTTTTGCCACAGATTTACAGGACTTTGACTGGGCCGTTCTAACACATGAATATGCCTTGATCTAAACCATTCCATTGAAAAATCCTAATAAAGTACATTTGCTTTTGCGTTTGTAATGAAACACAAAGTTGTGGAATTGTTTAAGGGGTATGAATACTTTTGCAAGGCACAATAGATACATACGGTATTATATTCCTGATAGAAAATGTAGATATACACTGTCTTTGCATCATGTTACTACTGAGTAACTTTTCCTCGGGTGATTGTTATTTTGTTCCCTTCACCCCGCAGGAGACACCGGAGACGGGCGGCTGTGAGCAGTGTGGAGGTTCGGGTTCCGCCCCGTGTTCCCTGTGCCACGGCAGTAAGCTGTCCATGTTGGCCAACCGCTTCAACGAGTCTATCCGAGAGTTACGCTGCCCCGCCTGCGATCCACACGGCTTAGAACCATGTCAGTCGTGCGTGCAGTAAACAGTCCCGAAATAAACGGCCTGGACAGTCATCACTGACAGGACACAGAGGTCTCGCATCTGAGGAATAAGGTTTATTACTTAAACAATTCATTACTAGAGAAAACAAAGCTGACAAATCTGGATTTTATTCATCATCAGCACAAGTTAAAATGTTTATTGTCATTATATTTTAATCATTAAAATGTATCTATTACCGAATATCAGGACAGAAGTGTTTTTATGTGTCAGGACAGATATCATGTATCATGAAGGCAGATATCATGGTTTCCACATGGGTTTATTATTGTATCTTTGGCCAATAATTTAAACATAATCTGTTACACCTATCCTCCTTTCATATGACCACAGGGATGTTGTGTATTAAATAAACACATTCCAATCTCAGGAGAATTCCCACTGAGTTTTATTTTGAGCTCTGACACCTCGCAGCGTTTATTTCTGCCCGTTCTTGTTTGTGGATTTTCATTAAAACTCAGAGCTCTTTGCTGAATAATGGGAATTAGATTAATTTTTCATGAAGAAGAGCTTCAACTGGCCTGTCAGCCGTGAGCGGTTATACGTTCAGACAGCTTCGGTTAGCTACAGAAAATAAATAAAAAACATAAATCATCTCAAGAGTAGATGATAAGTCATGAGTTTATATTCCTCCTTTATACCAGTGTAAGATCTGGAGTAACACTCCTGAGGAATAGTCGCACAGCTGTCTGGTCTCTCTGATCAACCTGAACATCTCAGAAAGAGATCCACTGCCCTTTTATTTCTCATTCACTTTATTCTTCCATTTATATTCATTACGTCTGGTTGATTGTTGGATCGGGCGTCTGAACCGCGTGTAGAAATCCTTCCGCATCTATTACAGTGTGCAGTTAATCCTGTCAGAGATCTTCTTTTCTCTCGTCTTGCCAATAAAATCTTTTTCTTGTTCAGTCACACTATCTCTCAACACTTTCAGGCTTTCTGGCTCACTTCTCCTGCAGCATCTTCTCAAATATTCATCATATTCCAAACTGTAGTGCTGCTGGCTAACGGGCTGAGAAATCTGTACGTTTAAAGAAAAATCGAGTTTAAGAGGAAATGTGTCGTGTAAACGCCGATATTAACAAGAAATTCAGATCATTTTCATTAATTTCATTTATACCATCCAAATACAGTAAATCATTACATCAACATTCAATCATTAAATTATTACAAATCCATTAAATCATTGTAAAGTTGAATTTCTTCAGCAGTTTCTGAATCTCCAAACCTTTTGATATAAGGACACTGACTCTGACTCTGACTGTTTATGATGCAAGGGTCGTTCAAACCAAACCGGGACCTGTGATAAACTTTCTGCTGAATGAAGAAGTAAAAGCAATTTGACATTTACAGAAAGACTTCAGTCTCTGTACGGTGATGAGACTCTCAGCTGCAGTAAAACATCTGAATGGTTCAAATGTTTTAAAGAAGGCTGTACGTCTGTGAATGATGATCCCGGCCGAGGTGGCTCGGCGCTCACTGCAGTCGTTCCCGTGAACATTCAGCCTGACCGTTCAATATCTACGTCACTGACTTGCAGAAGGGACACATCTGTGTGTGTGAACTGTACACACACTCATTCACCAACACCACTCGCACATTACAGGAACACAGCTGGGATTTATTGCCACGTCCCCCGTTCAGTCTGACCTCAGTCCAAGACATTTCCACGTGTTTGGAAACACAATTAAAGGAGTTCCTGGGAGGCCGGCGTTTCAGACATGAGTCAGACAGACAGTCCGGTCACGGCTCCGGTGTACTGAGTAAACTCTCTACCTTGATGGTGTCCAAGCTCTAGTGAAACTCTGGGATAAGTGCATTAGTGTATCAGAGGATTATATAGAGAAATAAAGTGAGTTTTTACTCTCAGGACTGAGTTCTGTTATTCTGTACAATCACAAGTCCCACTTTGACTTGAATATGCCTTGTACTTCATATGTTTTGTTGCACATAAACTTGCAAAACTTAGAGTAAAACAGTGTGTTTATAATTATTATTGAAGACTAAAAAATTTAAATTAATAATTGATAAAAAAAATTTAATAGTTGATTAAAAAAAATCCAAATTTTTATGTTAAGCAACCTGTATTTCATTTTTGAATCTAACGAGCCAGTCTTTAAGTTTGCATTTAATGAAAATGGCTTGAAATATTTCACTTTACATGTAATGAATCTAGAAAACATGACATTTTCACTTTTTGAATTAAATTACAGAAATAAACACCTTTCCACAGTATTCAAATTTAGAGATGGACTGTATATTCACACACACACACACACACACACACACACACACACACACACACACACACAAATGCTTCCACAATAGACAGTTAAAGTTTACAATTTCAATTTTTTCAATTGTTTATAAACATTGGCATACCAACAATACCAAAAATACCAACAATCCCATAAATACCAAAAATACCAACAATACCATCAATACCAAAAATACCAACAATACCATAAATACCAACAATCCCATAAATACCAAAAAATACCAACAATCCCATAAATACCAACAATACCAAAAATACCAACAATCCCATAAATACCAACAATACCAAAAATACCAACAATACCAAAAATATCATAAATACCAACAATACCATAAATACCATAAATACCAACAATACCACAAATACCATAAATACCAGCAATCCCATAAATACCAACAATCCCATAAATACCAACAATCCCATAAATACCAACAATACCATCAATACCAAAAATACCAACAATACCAAAAATACCATCAATACCAAAAATACCAACAATACCAAAAATACCATAAATACCAAAAATACCAACAATACCAAAAATACCAACAATACCAAAAATACCAACAATCCCATAAATACCAACAATACCAAAAATACCATAAATACCAACAATCCCAACAATACCACAAATACCATAAATACCAGCAATCCCATAAATACCAACAATACCATAAATACCAACAATACCAACAATCCCGTAAATACCAACAATACCATAAATACCAACAATACCATCAATACCAACAATACCATCAATACCAAAAATACCAAAAATACCATAAATACCAAAAATACCAACAATACCAAAAATACCAACAATACCAACAATACCATAAATACCAACAATACCAAAAATACCATAAATACCAACAATACCATAAATACCAAAAATACCATAAATACCAACAATACCATAAATACCAACAATACCAACAATACCATAAATACCAACAATACCATAAATACCAACAATACCATAAATACCATAAATACCAACAATACCAAAAATACCAACATTACCAACAATACCATAAATACCAACAATACCATAAATACCAACAATACCATAAATATCATAAATACCAACAATACCATAAATACCAACAATACCAAAAATACCAACAATACCATAAATACCAACAATCCCATAAATACCATAAAAACAGTGCTGCATTACTACTTGTACATATTATATGAAGAATGTACAACTAACGTCACTGGTGAATTAAATGTTTAACTCTTTAGCAAATTTGTAAATAAGTGTAAAGTCATCTGTCATCTCTTGCTATTATTATTCCATGTGTTTTTTTCATTGGCTGAGCTGTATTAGGGTGTGGCCTGGCCTGGCCCATGTGTTTAGAGGGAGAAGAATAGTGGGAGGAGTCAGCTTTTGGACAAAAAGCAGCAGCTCTTTTTGTTTATGTATACTTTATGTAATTGAAAAGCTTAAGGCTAAGCAGAAGAGAATCTGAACAGCAGAAGCAGAAACTCTGCGGATCTCTGGATGCACTGAGAAGCTCCTGAAACTCCAGTGCAAGAAAAATACTTTTTTTTGAGATTCTTGATTTTAGATTTTGGTGTTAAAATGGGCAGTTTTGTAATTTAAAAATGAGTGAAGATTGTGTGTTAGGTCTGAATGAATTTGTTGGTGTTTTTATGCTCTGAGTTTATTAAGTGGCTTTGGGTTGTTTAAGGTTTGCACTTTCAGATATATTAAGAGGGAAAAAATTTATCAAACAGTGTTAGAGAAAGTGTTAAACAGATCTCACTCTTTAGTGTCTATAGCCTGGAAACATTGTACACATTTATACAGCTTAGAAAACTTTCTAAACAAAATTCTAAATAACATACATTATGCATTTTAAAAGAAGAGAGATGATAATGATCCACTTTACCTGAATCAAACCTTCGAATGCAGATGTGCAGCATTTATAAGACATTTATTTATGTCTCATTCAGCTACATTATAGATGTAAAGCGCTCTTAGTACACTACTGTTTTTGTCACTTTATGTTAACCAGCGTGTGTCTACTGCACCAAATTAATCCTGATAATCAAACAAGATACAGATAAGATAAGATACAGTGGAACCCTGTGTGAAGAGGGTGTATGTGTGTGAGACCCGGCACGGTGTCAAATTACGCGCGTGCACACACAAAACAGGCTGATACAGAGAGGGAAAATGGATCTTTAACCTTCTAATGAGACTTTCTTTTGCTTTACACGCGCACACACGTGTGTTATAGGAAACAGTACACGCGTGCTGTACACACACACGCTTACAAACACAAAATAAAATATGTTTTACACACACACACACATGGTCACAGTGTTATAGTAAACAGTACACACGTGCACGGATGTTGATTATACCAGTAAGAGATGAGCACTAAGACCCAGCAGGGGAGACGATTACCCACAATTCCGCAGCACAAGAGAGAGAAAAACCGTTGGCTCAGTTGTGATCACGTGACGATCGGCTTCAAAACAAGAAGCGCATGCGTGATACATGATACTCTGCACTCGTAAACCAAGACTTGTTCGTTTTCCAAGTCAAAATTTATTTAAAATATTTGCTCGTTACTCAGAATCCGAGGCTTTACTGTATATCTTTATTTGTCCCACAGTGGGGAAATTTCTTTGTTACAGCAGCAAAGAAAAAAATTGTGAAAAGAAAATTCTTAAAAAAAAAAGGCAAATAAATCTTTGTACTTATCTTAATTAAAACCATCTAGATTATTATTAACAAGTCCAATGTGTCACCTGAGAGCGTCTTTACTGCAGTTTGTGTCTAATAGAGTGATTTACCGAGACATTTCTCACAGGGATATTTAATGTATAATATAATATAATATAATATAATATAATATAATATAATATAATATAATATAATATAATATAATATAATATAATATAAACACACTAACTAAACTAATTAATCTAACTTTTAAGCACCTTTATAAACAGAACACAACTGATGTTATTTACATGTTTCTATCCTGCACACATGGGATGTAGGAGGTGTGATGACAAAAGAGGAGAAAAATTAGGGTTGGGGAATTGCAAAAAAAAAAACAAGTACAAAACTTTAATGACAATGGCTTAGATTTGTTAAAGACGTTACTCTCCTTTGTCCTTTGTCTTATATTTTTCTGCTGTTTAATTCCTGTGTAACTCTCTCTGAATCCCACTGGGTTTCTACAGTTTGTTCTGATGTTGAACACTGATATCCTCTAAGAAGCATTTAGTATTACAAGAAACGATATCTCGCAGAGTGTAGCTCACACACACGGCCTGCGTTGGAGAAAAGAAACCATTTATCATATGGAGATGAAAGTTCAGCTTCCTGTCTGCTCCACCGTCTCCACTGATAATTGAGGCTGTATTATTCATACGTTGTACTGTTCTCACATTTTAGTTAAACTATTCTACAAATAAGCTGGACATGACATGAGAGTTTTAAATCGAGGCAGCCAGAACTGAGACGACAAACAGTACAACGTATGAATAATACCGACTCAATTATCAGTAAAGACAATAAAGAAGAAATATGTGTTTTACTGACCGAACTCGGAGCTCTGAGAGAAGTCTGTTTGCTCCCAAATAAATCTGACAGTGATCTACTAGACAAACATTTCCACATTGTGCTTGTGCACTGCGTTTCCTGAGAACTCCCTGTGATGTCCATCAGATATCTAGGAACATTTGAAAAGCTTTTTCTAGAAAGCTAGATCCGTCTGAGCGCTTCATCATACAGTAAATACACAGATGTGAAGGTGTGAGAGTACCAAGCTAATGCTAACGCTAAACCATTGCAACACAGCTGGTGCTGTTGCTTCCGGCGTGTCTTTATATGAAACTGGAACCTGTTCATGATATGAGCTTTTGGACGAGTATATTAAATAATAAATAACATTTATCTCCCTCAGACTGCATGAAGAAACATTGAAAAAGGATCCAGAACCCATGTGACCATTTGTGCTACTTATAATTGATTATGAGCATCATTTCTGAATTTAATATTTAATATTGATGGAGACCTGGACTCACCCAAACCGGACAGCTGAAGATTAGGGGGAAAAAAACTTTGAAACTTTTTTTTTTTTTGCACCACTCTGTAAAAACCCCTGAAGACTTTTGTGTGTGAAGGTATCAGGAGATCTGCAGTTTCCCCGAATACTCTGTACAGCACTTTTTGCACAGGCTTCAACATCCATGTTATGATTTAAGTCACACATTCTGATGTTTGATGTGAACATTGACTCAAGCTCTCACTCTGTGTCTGTACGACTCGATGCCTCGTTCTGCTGCCACATGACTGGCTGATTAGATACATATCAGGTGTTCCTATTATAGTGACTACTGAGTATTGGATTGGATTGTATTTCTATGCAACTGCAAAGCATAGTTTCACATAGCAGGTGACTCAGTAAAAAATCCCAGCACCATCAAGTTGCCACTGTTGGACTCGAGCAAAAAACGCTTAACCATGAACTGCTCAGATTTATAACGAGGTAAATGTAAGTCACTCTGTTGAAGGGAATCTGACAAATGCTGTAAATGCCTCAAATGTAGAACTAAATTCTAAATTCGTCTGTGCACGAGAACTCAGTGAGAACACCAAGACACGTCACACCGTCCCTGAACTCCAGCGGATTCTCGCTTCACTCAGACTAACACCCTGCAGGGCTCGGCTGTCTACTGAGGTCAGGGTTTCTGTTCTCGTTACTGACGCTTGAACAAACCACTGAAGTTAAGTTTCAGGTTGGAGTTTATAGAACTAGGACATATTAATAATTCAAGCTTTTTGGGCATGAAGGAATGCTGCATGGGATTCAAGCTCTATTCTTACAGAATAACATCACACACACACACACACACACACACACACACACACACACACACACACACACACACACACACACACACACGGTGCTGTCCAGCTGCACCATGTTACAGCAAAGTGAACAAGATAAAAAATGCCTCAAAGGTGTAAATCTGTTCTGTTTCAGAGCTGAAATTCTGCCTCTCCTGGATTTCTGCAGGTGTCCCTTCACTTTCTTTTTTTTTTTTTTTTGCTGATTGCTGCAGCAAAAAAATCTGGAAATCAAGCTGTATGTAAGCTGAATGTGTGTGTGTGTGTGTGTGTGTGTGTGTGTTCTTCTGAAACATGATTCTCATTCTGATACTAAAATAGTGATCAGTAAATCTATAGCTGGATCTGTTTACTGCTCGAAATAGCGATCTGTATTTGTATGTAAACCAGGATTGATCATGGCTGAGCCCGGAAGGGTTTTTTTTCTTTTCTTTTTTGTTTTTTAAATGTGAACCTTTACCACTTTTTTATGGAAATACTGGAGAAAAAAAAGAATGCTATTGTGGAAAATATATATACTGTATATATTTTTTTACTTTCTGACAAGCTTTTTATCCAGTGTGAGTGATTAGACAAGGAAACTATTTTTCTAAACAATAATCTCTTTCCCAAATGTTCCATAAATATCAGAAATAAAAACCTAATACTAATCCATCAGATTTTGGGTTTCTTTACATTCCAGAAGGATTTTATACAATCTGGACACTGTGTTAATGGAGTTTATATGAATGGAACGTCACAGCAGGGATAATACGTGTAGTCTATATTTCTCTCTCTCTCACTTACTCATTCTCTATAGCATTTATCCTGTACTGGGTCACAGGGGGCCTGGAGACTATCCCAGGGGGCACGGGACACCCTGCATGGGGTGCCAATCCATCGCATGGCACACACTCACTCACACACCCCAGGCAATTTGGAAACACCAATTAACCTAATCTGCATCTCTTTGGACTGTGGGAGGAAACCAGGGTACCAGGAGGAAACCCACCAAGCACAGGGAGAACATGCAAACTCCACACACACACACACACAGACCTGAGGCAGGAACCGAACCCTCCACCCTGGAGGTGCGAGGCCTCAGTGTTAGTCACTACGCCTATATCAGAAATTACATTTTCTTTACACCACTTCAGCTGTATTTGTAGTGGGATTTTTGCTGGCACCTGGCAACCCTGACTTTCAAAGTCCATATGAAAGTAAAATCTCAAATTTTTGTGTATTTTTTTTACTGCACCTTTTTAATGGTAATTCATTGATCGTGAATTTTTTACTCACATGTGTGTTTGTATTTTGTTTTTATAACAAATCAACTGTTTAATCTGAACAGTCCATTTGTATTGTGTTGCAACCCAAGTACCCTCTTATTTCTTCTAAGTTCTAAGTTCCATTTCACACACACACACACAAATCTAATCTAAGACAAACAAACAAACAACAAACTAAATGATATTAGATCTGAGACACATTTTAAATCTAATCAGTCCGGGTTCCTATGCAGTAATAAATGAATAACATTAAAACCCCAGGTGGCCAGAAGTCACCACGTCAGCTCACTACTCCACAAACGATTAATTACCTCTCAGGAGATCTGACCCCAAGGAACACTGCTCTGGCACATGGTTCTATGTCTGGAAAAAAAAAATCCCTGCAAATCCCTGGTGATGAAAAACTCCCAACACATCACAGCTACCTGCCCCTGAACATCGTCACCACAGTAGCCGTCTGTGTGGAGCGTGGAACATCACCAGGGCCTCCTCTCATCCCTGTCACATCTTGTTCAACCTCCTTCCACCCATACAGGAACATTCGCACCATGGTCACTGCCTACAAATCCATCTATCCATCCATCCATCCATCCATTCTGAGTCAGATGAGGCATTTAGGCTGAAATGAAGTGTGTTATTCATTTACATGTTTTTAGATGTACACACCTGCTTCCAGCGGACCTTCTGAAAATCATTTGCAAGTACTTCAGATATGTTAACCTGTAACTGAAGGTGTATCAAATATTCAAATTCAATTCAGTGTTATTTATATTTAGCTTTGATTTATTTAACATTGGACATTGTCACAATACAAAAAAAAAAAAAAAGCTTTATAGTTAGTTTGTCCCTAATGAGCAAACCAGAGGAGAGGGATGTGAAGGGGACAAACTCCCTGAGAAGAAACCTCAAGAGGAACCAGACTCAAAAGTGAGCCTCATTCGGGTGATACCAGACAGCACGACCAAAAATCAATCGCTTCCATAACGATGTGCTGCCCAAAAGTGTGACTGTATAACAGAAAATGTGTTTCAGTTAACACGATGTCCACTTTGTTGAGGTTACACACTGTTCACTGATGGAGACTCAGGGACAAAACTGTTTCAGTTCTAAAACTATCATATCGACTGCAGTCACACACCATCACAGTGACGCTGTCTGTATCGGATGCAGCATCTTCATGGGCTCTAAGTGAGAAAGGAAGAACCAGAAGGAAACACAGATGTGGATAAGATAGTGTGATGTGCTCGTATCTTCTGGTTCTAGTCAGAACTCTCGCTGCTGCACTCTGCACTAACTGGGGCTTGTTTATGCATCTTGTAGGACATCCAGACAGTAAGGCGTTAGAACAGTCCAACCTAGAGGTGATAAAAGCATGGACTGGTTTCTCCAACATTATATTTTTTATCTGTGATATCTAGACAAATAAAAGAAAGTTTTTGTCTGTACATTGGACCAAATTCGCTCTTTCAATGAGATCGTTACGTTTCATACACTGGAGGACCAGAACCCAAAAAAATTCTGTCCATATGTCAGTATGTCTGTCCAGCCAGATTATCTAGTGCTTTTTCCCTCAAGGTGGGCGTGGCTATACGCGTCACTCAACAGAGCCAAACAACACGATAGTTTACTGTAAATACACATGTATTCATATGACACAGAAACAAATCCAAATCCCCAAAACAAGTCCAAATCCTCAATATGCACATGACAGCGTGACTCATCATGACTTACTCAAAAAAATGGGGCAAACTGAACCTTGAGCCATAAATTAAATCAAAATGACTGTGGGCGTGTCTTAAATCGACCGCTGGACAGAAGTGAATGAATCTCCTGCAGTACTTTTATATCTGTCTGAAGTTTAATCTGCACCATCAGTGAAATCTAAATGTGGAGTAAAAGTGATGTTATGAACAGTTATGTGTG
>JAQMYJ010000011.1:138205-151757 GCA_030014305.1 Clarias laeviceps | reverse complement strand
AAAAGACATGAAAAGAGCAATGAACATGTGAGTGCATGTGCAAGATTAAGTTGCATGTGAAGGATCAGGGTTGAGCAGGCAATAAATGAAGGTGTCGCATTCAAGTGAAAATGAGCCGTGAAAGTGAGGCTGAAAATCAGCTTCCCCTATTTGACAGACCAGTAGCCGCCACTGCTCCTCATCTACCAGTTTCACTCATAAAGTTGAGGACAGAGCCTTAATATGGAAGTCCATGACTGCCGGGGAAACTGTAACAGCACTGACAGACTGTAAACCTTCTTTATCTTGGCTTTAACGTCATCCAAAAGTCCATCGAACACCTTTAGTTTATTCAGGCAGCCCTATTTTACCCAGCCGACCAGTTTCCTTCACTGATCATATGACAGGAAGAAGCAATGTGATTGGCTCTTTAAAGATGCGTCATGGTTTTCTATGTCAATCGCTGTCTTGTTTTTTGCCAAAAACATGTATGTTATAAACAAACTTGTTCGCTTGAGGAAATTTATTTGCCTGAATAAAAAAGTCAAAGTCTGAACATAGAAAATTTGTTGCAGTGAAAACATTCATTTTAAAAATAAATAGTTTATTACAATAATAAATAATCATAACACTTCAGATATTATCATTTCTTCACAAGACCAGTGTATTTCTTTTATATGTATTTTTCTTTTATTATAATTTTCCTCAGCCCTGTGATTGACCCAGTGTACCCCGCCTTGTACCCTAAGTCTCCTGGGATAGACTCCAGGTCCCCCGCGACCCTGAACACAGTATTCAGCGGTATAAACAATGAGTGAGTGAGTGAGTGAGTAATTTTCCTCAACATGATTCCTGTTGGTGCAGAAGCCACACCACCGAAACTACAGGTAAAACCATGTGAGAGGTATTAGTGCTTGATTTATAGCAGTAGCAGTAAAAACTTCCATTAGGATGAAAATAGGACACTAGACCCAGATATATTATACTGAGTTGAATAAGCAATCATATACGCTCTAATTGTCATTACACTCTCAAAACATTTTCGCTTTCTACCACTAGAAAAGTCCAACTGAATGATAAAACACTTTACACTTATTATATGATGCTTATAAAATCAAGCACTTTCATGCCCACAGTTCTGATCTGTTGGTTTCTAAATTCTACTTAAAATGTTAGTTTTGCTTTTTCAAACCAAGGCTAAAAGAGCGGAATGCATTACCATGACATCCTACTGTTTATTTGACAGCGTGTAATTAAACTGTTGAATTGTCTTAAATTTACATTTACAGCCTGAAATTGTGTTTTCTTCTCATACTAGTCATATAGGCAGAATAACTATGGTCTGGTTCCATTAACACACACACACACAACACACTTACACACACACACAACACACTTACACACACACACACACACACACACACACACACACTTACACACACGGGACATGACCCAGTGCAGATGCATAAAACCAAACCCCAACATCAGGGTCTATTTGTGGTTTTCTTAGTGGCTGATGGATGACGGTATAAAAGATGTGACATTGATGGAGAAGCTGATAATGCCCCCTAATCACACACACACACACACTATTGGCACCCTGAGTCACCTACACAGGGTCTTTCTAAAGGACATCTATAAATAGCCAAAAAGCATGAAGAGGAGGTAATAATGTGTCTGTCTGATCCTACTAATAATCTTAAATGAAATCAATTTAGCTACATTTACTGTTTATGTAATTAGCTATAGATCAATTTCAGTTACGTGAACGTGTCCACAGCAGCCTTTTCATGTCTCCTTCAGTGTGACTATTAATCAATGTGGACAACGCAGGAATCAGGGGAAAAGAACAGCTCAGCTGAAGAGGTTCGGCACGTGGCAGCCACTTTCGCCCCGAGTTCCTCCCCTGTTCGAACCTTATTTCAATGCCGCTTCATTGAACCACATGACCTCGTGGGCTGATAAACACACCTCAGCCTTGTTGATTCAGACATGCAATATCTTCATGTTTTAAAAAACTGAAGCTTTTTTTTTTTTTAAATAAAGGAAATAATAAGGGAAATATTCATCCTACAAATAAAACCAGGTGCCATCAAACTGCCAAGCTGGGTTTAGATAAATGCCCTTATTAATAACTCATACTTGCATTAAACCCAAGGATATTAATTAAGTAGAAATGCTATCCTCCTCAAGCCTTATTGGTCTGGAAGTCCGCGCTTCTAAGAGATTAAACCTCGTTTTTAATAACTGCCGATTATGGAGAGACTGACACTTCCAGACTTTGGTGCAGCCACTGCTACCACTAAAGATTCCGTCTTAATCAACAGAATTTGACGCCTTTTAGTGACCGCTTAAAAAAGTTTAAAAAGAATTTTAGATCAATTTATCTGTAAGTCTGGTTCAGACTTAGGAGTTAAGTGTGGAATCAGGTTGTTCATACTAAAAAAAAAAAAAGATTACTGGAAAACCAGGCAAAACATGAAAGGCTCAGGTATTCACACACACACACACACACACAAAACAAGGTACAGGGACAAAGTCAACCTGGTCAAGTCTAAAAGATTAATACACTTTTATATCAAGTTGAATTACATCTGAATTAATTACTCTTGTATAAGTTATGATTACCAAAAATATCCATATATATATATATATATATATATAGACTTTCAACTCACTTCACAGAAGGAAGCCTAGAAGAAGAAGAAGCCAGAAATGTGATGCAATAATACATTTTACATATAATGCACTTTATATTTGAAGCAAATCTCAAAGTGCTACAAATTATTTCGACCCAAAAGCTCTGATAAAAAGATGAAGCTTGGTCTTAGGAGGTTTAAAAAAGTGAACCAAATATTAAATATTTGTATCTGCGTGTACTGTATATAAGGTCAATATTTGCATTTGCAAATATAAAATACTCAGACAGACCACCTGAGCAGCTCACCTGGCTGGCACCGTAAGACCCGCAGATCGCATGGTTGAGGCCCCTGACTTGTAGAGTAGACGGGGACTGGACCCTGAGACACCCTGTGTAGAGCGAGTCTGCGTTACTGCTTTTGGATATTGCTCACTTTTCTTGTCAGAACAAGCGGAAACAGGTTCTTAGCAGCTTCTAGACAGTGTCTCCATTAATCAAGGGTTGCCTTGATGGCACGAGTTCTCTGTCTCTCAGGTTATCATTGCTTCCTGCTGAGTTCAGGAGCAGGAAACGAATGTATAACGCATCCCTCTAGGTGATAAACAACGGTTATGGGGACTGGAAGAAAGTTTTGCCAGACGTCTAAATGCTTTTCCTTTTAGTAGGAATAAAAGTTATAAAATGGGGGCTGGTAGAAACTCACATTTATCCACTTTCTATAGAACTTGACAAACACTGTGTGTTATATTGCCAGTATAAGCTTTAAAAAATTCATTAAGGCTTGGAATACTTTTTACTGTCTTTCATTTCATTTCCTTCTCAGATTCATGTTTCAGGTCCATCTTGGTAAAGATTTTTTGTCCCACATCCTACAGAATCAAGTGAACCAGTGCACAGTCTATCTTGACTTGACTGTGACTACATTGAGTCCTTTATACTCTATATGTAGACCACCTGCTTTCTTTACTGTCTCCTCTGAACAATCGAATAAATTATACAGTAGAGTAAATATTATTAATTACTTAATTGCGTACCAAAGTCTGGGAAATGCATCAGCATCACACTGTTTGTCATGGCGAAGGTGTCACTCTTGAGAGCAAACACAGCCTTCACAGCACTGATTTCTCCGTAATGTACCTCGACACACCTGTGGCTGCAGCAGACAAGAAGCAGACTGTTAGCAATCTTCCCTCTCTGCATGTAAGAACAACGTTAGGGAGAAACAGATGGACAGAGGAAAGGAAAACGGGCAGCAGCAGCGTGTGCTGGTGGAAGGGAGGGGGCAGCAATTGAAGAAGAGTAGGAGGAAATAAATAATGATAGACAGCAGGGGAGGAGGACGACAGTGGGTGCCAAATGAGGCCATGGCCGCATGTATAATTGCCTCTATTAGCACCATCACTCTAGTGTTCAAGTGCTGCTCCCTTTTGCACTGCACCTCATGAAAAATCACAGAATGGCTTTCAATAAAAACAAAAAAATGTTGAGTGCAAAAGGGGGAAAAAAAAAAAAAACACAAACAAACAGAAAGCTGGTCTTTTTCTCATCCATCAACTTGTGCCGTTAGTGAGGAACGTGTTAAGGCTGTTGTTTTAGCTGATCCCAGCCAACTTGTCTGCAATTACTCCAAATGCCTCTTCAAAGTCTGTTTCCTTACAAATGCAAATATGGTGTTTGTTCATGACGTTGTCAGTGGACTGGAGGTCCTTGCAGCATTTTGCTCTTGTGCTCTTGTGAACTTACTGAACTGAAAAAGCCATTTGGAAACACCAAATGTAAAGTTCTTCCTATTTAAGACCAATATTGTTGGCACAGAGGTTTAGTGGTTAGCAAGTGTCATCTTGAACTCCAGGGTTTGAGCGAGTTTGGTGTGGAAGAAATCGACTGTCCTGCATGTCCTCAACCCGAAAGAACAACTTTGGGATGAATTAGGGGCGGAGACTGTGAGCCACGCCTTCTTGTCCAACATCAGTGTCTGACCTCACAAGTGCACTTCTGGAAGAACGGTCAAAACATCCCATAAACACACTCCTAAACCTTGCGGAAGGCCTTTTAAGCTGTTATAGCTGGAAAGGGGGGCGGGGCCAACATCATACTAAACCCTATGGATTAAGAACTCACTCAAGTTCGTATGCATGTGTAGGCAGGTGAGCCAATACTTTTGTCAATATAGTGTATCTCTAATCATTTACAGATAAAAAGTGGATTAAACACAAGGACTTTAAATGTGATGGTCTCAGAACATCCTAACACTGAATGAAAGTTCTACATCGCTTCAAGTTCATAAGTCAGTGATCACTCGAGTCCTCTAACACAAGCCACGCATTCAGACTGGGTATAAATAGAGTGAATCCTCCCACCCAGGAGTATTTGTGGTCTTCATGGCAGCAGTCCTCCTCCACTCTGTTACCAGATCCCTTCTATCAAGGACAGGTGGTGCCAGCGTTTAAAAATACTCCTGGCTACCAACCACTCATCAACTTATTTCATAGGAATTAGAAATGATACACAGACAAAGTGAATCATGTTCAACATTCTTCTGGATTCAGACGGACAAAACTCTTCATCGATGCTTCATTCAATCGGGAAACTGTTACCGTGGATCAACTTTTTCAAGAGATGGAAAGAGCAGTTTGACGACTGTGAGAAAAATCTGTAATGATAGAATTGATCTAAAGTGATAGAACCTCTGTTCACTCACTCATTCTCTATAGCACTTATCCAGTTCAGGGTCATGAGAGACCTGGAGCCTGTCCCATAGGACTCACACTCATCCTGACGTGGTGCCAATCCTTTAGAGGAGAGTCACACACTGAGGCACGTTGGAAATACTGTGGGAAGAAACCGGAGTCCCCAGAAAACCCACCAAGCATGGGAAGAACTCCTGAGCCTGGAGATGTGAGACTGCATTGCTAAGCATGAACAGGAACTCATCTGCTTCGGAATTTAGAATGTTTCTAAAAATTTTAACAACAAATCAATGACCCAAACACAACACTGTAAGTACAACTTCAAAACAACATAGTTGTAACGTATGTACGCTGATTAACATCCATTCAGACAAAGTCTGTGCACGTCCATGGCTCCTTAGGTTTCTAACAGGGTTTAGAATTCTGATCGGTGTGTGTATCTCGTATCACACATCTCTTAGTGCTGTAATGTCACCTCTCTGTTTCATTCTCTTTCTGAAATATTACCGTGAGATGCGTCTAAGCTCCCAAATTACTCTGCTTTAATAAGGCGTCTGCACAGCATCCAAACTGTATCACGTCTGCTTTCGCTCAACACATCTCAGATTTTAAGCTGATGTTTTTTTTTACCCTTTTGGCTGCTGCTTTTCAATTTAATATTTCCATAAATTGCTGTTTTTTTTTTGTGGTGCTCATTGTTACGTACCTGCATTTACTAGCTTGAACAGTATGTCCCCTAGTGGTAGAGAGGTAAGCATGCAGTGCTCTCGCATACTCAGGTTTGGTATTAATATTGCTCTGAAGGTTTTTATGCAACATTGTGTTAGAGGCATTTGTTCAACTTTGTTCCCACATAATTTCACCAAAGTCCTAACTTTCAAAAACAACCTGATTCAGCACTAATGTTGTCCAGACGTGTGTAATGTTAACAAACGAATGTCACGACAGACAAACATTCCAGCTGGGGTGTGCTGTAAGAGTCATATTTCATGCATTAAATCACATATCAGGATTATAATGTGCCACCATCATTTCAGCCTCTAACAGTATGCAGCATGCTGAAGCCGTCCGCCAGCAGAGACTCCATTGCTCCCTGCAGAGGAAGATTTTCACAGCTTTTCAGTGCGACTGGTTGAGTCTCACCGGATGCATGGTTAGTTTTAAATACAGAACATGCAACAATTCAGCACAAAGCAGGGCTTCAGCTACTGTGGAAAATTCCATTTTGCAATATCTGACTCAATAATCACTTTAACTCAGGTCTCGCTTTCTGAGCACAATGGTGTTAAGCCTCTGCTCGAGAAGGACAGCTTGTCCTATCTGTGGCTCGAGCAAATTCACGTTTTTACAGCTTGAAAGGCACCTCGACTTCATCTTGACTTCGTCGACTAAAAACTGACTCCAAGGGGTTTTCTCAGTGTATGTAGTGAAATACAACATTGTCTAAATAAGCTGTGCATTACATACATACAACGGCTGCACTGACACCTCATACGGTAGAAATGAGTCAGCGGAAATAAAAGCTGTCATCTCTGAGGCCTAGGGGTGAGTCTAACCTCTCAGTAACCTTTTAAAAGATATAACGTGCTCTAAACGGAAGCAGCATTTGTCCTCAGTAATGAAAAATGTCTGAGACTAGGATTGAACTCAGCTTATGATAGTCAGTACACAGTACACTCACTGTCCCAGCAGGAAACCTAACGTTAGATGAGCGTTGTAATCTAGTTGTAATGATGTTGTGATGACATTCACCATCAGATGTTTGTTAGTCTGATCAGAAATAACAGGCTCGAGGGACAACATCTGACAAAAAGAAAGATATATCAACAGGGTTGTAATGAAGGTGTGTTTGTTAGAATTAAAGAAATGACGGCATGACGGTGTAGCTGTCAGCACTGTCGCCTTGCACCTCCAGGGGTAAAAGTTCGATTCCTGCCTTGGGTCTGTGTGTGTGCATGGAGTTTGCATGTTCTTCCAGTGTTTGGTGGGTTTCCTCCGAGAAACAGGTTAGGCTAACTGGCATTTCCAAATTCCACATAGTGTGTGTGTGTGTGTGTGTGTGTATGTGCCCGATGATGGTTTGGCACCCCGTCCAGAGTGCCCCCAGGATGGTCTCCAGGCACTCTGTATACAGGATATAAGCGCTATAGAGAATGATGGAGTAAGTGAGGGGGATAATTAGGCAGACAGTATCGAGACACAACAAGAGGAGACAAATGTAAAAATGACTATAGTGTCCTTAGCTTGCTTGTATAAAGTTTAAATATATAAAAGCTCATTTAATGTAAAATCTGTAAATAAAAAAAAAAAATCTGAGTTGATTTTCTAGACTTTAAAGCTACTTTGATAATTCACTGAGCGCAACATTACCGACACTCTTTAATCCCTAAACAGACAATAAAGAAACGTTGCATTTCATTCATGAGGTCATGTTTTCATTAATCTTCTACAGTACAAGCTCCAGAGGCCTCGACACATCTAGCTGACAGGATTAGCTCTCCTGTAATTACCTCTGCTGAATTACATGCTGAATGTGAAATTACGCTCTTGCTGAACCTCAGTGTGATGAGACGTTTGTCAGGTTCCAGGAACACACCGGGGGTGGAAGACATTTTCCTGTCGGCCGACTCCAGATTGAGCCGATGCAGTGCTGATATCTCGTATCAACTTCAGTTATATCTGTTGCAAAAACCTTTACAATGGCTGCACAATAAAAAGTAGGTGGACGTTCATGCGGTCCTTTGGCGGACTGTCTGACCCAGACGGCGTTGAACACACAGTGATGGATCGCTTTAGCGTTAGAGATGCAGCTTTCTCTTTTCTGGGACTGAAACTGAAAGCTTTAGCGACAGCCCATACGGATACACATGCAATAGGGTTTTATTTATTTATTTATTTTAATACTCAGCTTTAATAAAAAAGAAAAAAATACAAAGTACAGTAAATATAAAATTAAAATGCTATAATATAATATAGCATTTGAATTTGCAACTATAATAAAATCAATACTAGCAAAAGAAAGAAAACAAAATCAATTCCGATCCTTGACATTTGTTACAGGACCTGACATCAGACAGACGGTTTTTACTGGGCTGAAGGTGTTACTGGTTATCAGGTTAGTGCCCTCTCTGCTTAGCCGAGTCCTTACATCAGGTGGTCTTCAGCTCCAGTCAGTTCTGCAGGGCCGGTGTCCAGTGCAGTGTGTAATTCATCAACACCTAAACACACCCACTGGACCTGGTGATTAACAGATTAGATGAATCAGCTGCGTTCGTGCAGAAGATTCACCAAACTATGTTGGACGCCGGCCCTCCAGGACTGGAGCTGAACCTCCCTGCTTTACATGATGGATTAGTTACGTTATAGACTTTTAAACATTCAATAAAAAGTCGCTTGTTGTTACCTTAGTCTAATAAAATTTGTCAGCTCAGTGTTTTTAAGGCCAGAGCTAATCTGGAGGACGAGTTAAGCAGATTCATTCCAAGATCGAGAATATTGCTTTACTGTTAAAGGTAATGGAGATCGCTCTCCAGTCAGCAAAAATGCTATTTTTAAAAGCACCTAATGCAGGGACGAAGGACGTCTGCTACTTTCAGGTGAGAAGAGAGAGAGAGAGAGAGAGAGAGAGAGAGAGAGACTAGTCGGGTGTACATATTTCTGAAGTGACGGCTGTTTACACACTGTTTCATCATTCTTGATTTCTTTCAGGTCACTTTCTCACCTCTTTGCTTGGTCTTTCTGCCCCGAGCAGGAGTCAGACTGATTCATTTTCTGTTCACTCCACTCTCATCTCACTCGGTCTCTATAGCGCTTATCCTGCACAGGGTCTCAGGAGGCATGAAGTCTCTCCCAGGGGACACGGGCACTACACAGTGTACACTCTGCCAATCCATCAGGGCACACACACACACACACACACACTAACTCAGACACTATGGGACACTGCCAGGAATGCCAGTTAGCCTCCCCTGCATGTCTTTGGACTTCGTGGGGACACTGGAATACTCGGAGGAAACACACAGACCTGAAGGCTCCCACTACACCTCGTGCCGCTTGTTCAATCCAGTTGAACAGGAAGAAATCTGACCAAAGTTCCACACACAGCGATTATATGAAACTGAAGGTTTATAGCTTAACCAGGAAGGTAAACACACTAGGGTTCGGTACTTATGGAAAAATGTGACCAGCTGGTCCTTGATTGTGTAAAAAAATATATATTTTTAACAATGATAAAAAGACAAAAATGTATTGAAATTTTATTTATTTAACTCAATTTAATTTATATATTGCTTTTAACAGTGTTTATTGTCGCAAAGTGGCTTTACAGAATCAAAAGAAAATTATGGAAATGAAAATGTGTTTCTAATATCTTTGTTTGTTTGGTTTCTAGGTGTACTTACAGTACATCATTTATTTACACCATACTTTGCCGTATACCATATTTTCAACCAGTGTTGAAGGATTTGCCCTGCTGCCGTCCATTTCACAACCCTTCAGGAATGCAGTTCTCTTTTCAGCTTAAATTTGTGAACTCATGCACTAATACAGTAAGTGAGAGCCTGACTCAAGGACGAGTGTTTTTTTTTTTAAGAAGAGTAAAAGCTAATGGAAAGAGCTGAAATGTTTAAGGAATATAAATTCACAAAACAGAAAAGAACTCTGACTTGGCCCCTGGCATGTGGCGGACAAAGAGTCGAAGCGACTACGGGAGAATTTCCTGTATAAAGGATTTCTGCTTCAGATGTACAGTGTGTTCAGGGAAACCTTGTAATGCTGCTTATTTTTATACGAATCGTGTTCTGCCTTTAGGGAGCTTGAAGTGCTTCTGATTGAGGGGTTCAGGTTCAGCTAAGGATGGATGGCAGTAACTGATAAGAGAGCATTCATGTGAGCAATCTAGGCTTTCTTTTCTTTTTTTTTAAACATTAAGACATTTGAGCTCTTGAAGCCACATTATGGCAGTACAATCTCCTAAAGCAGTCCTGCGTCTGGATGTGCAGTCGCCCAGCGTCTGAGGCATTCAACCATGTCCACACAATCATGTCCTATTTATGCAATATGCAAATTATAATCCTCTGTGTCATTACTTCTGCTATTTTCATTATAACAACCTTTCAGTTTACTGGGTGCATTCGCTAGAATTACAGAGATAAAGAAAGCAGAAGGCTATCAGACGAGGAATGTTCACGCTGACACGGTGCGATTGAACATGCTTCCTGCCGCAGGCTCCAACAGACCCAGTACGGTTTTATTTATAAGGGAACGATTCGAAACACATCAGAGTAGAATATGAATAGTTTTTACACATCATTTTTTTTTTTTTTTTACTTATCATGAATGTTGCATTGATTCATTTCAATTACAATAAATATCAAAGAACGGGCGTCCACACAGCCAGGTCACGTCTCTGTCGGCCCACCGGATCACAGCGAATCAGTTATCACTCCTGTCTCTCCACGTGAAGCGCCACGACTTCCCTTCCGCCTCTGATCAGTGACAGAAGCAGAGCCACACACCGTATAAACACACTGTACTCTTTGAAACGGAAACTTGCCTGAGCTTTAAAGTTGCAAATCTCAGTGGGACGAGGGGGGAAACAGCTTCCTCCAAAGTCTTTCAAATGTGATCAGACTAAGAATGCCATTTGAAACAGGGACACAGTTCTCCCTAATGGTGTGTGGGCGAGAAGACGAACAGTTTGGCTCACCAGAACGTCTACAAACAAATCAAACTGGTGCACCATCAAAAGTCTTCTCGGTTATGTTTCTGGGTGTGGCCAAGCCATCTTTGTTACACCGTTAACTTAACGTCTCATGCTGCTCGTTACAGATGGACATTTAAATAAGCAAAGCATTACCAAAACAATGTCCTGAGCTCGTTGTCTGCGAGGATGAAGCTAGTGTTTGTGAAATGTGACTTCCAGACAGCGGTGGGTAGAGGAGCCAAAAATTGTACTCAAGTAAGAGGAGCTGTATTTCAAACTAATATTACTCAAGTAGAAGTAAAAAGTAGTCATACAAAATATTACTCAAGTATTCAAATATTAAAAAAGAATTCGGTGAAACGATACTCAAGGGCTGAGTAACATTTTCAATTGTAAAGTCTGATTTATTTACTTTTATTATGTAAGAAGACAAAATGATGAAATAATGTACAAATTCTGACATTTCCAAATAATAAAATAAATGAAATAAATTTTATAAAATTAATGAATAAAACTAAATATCTTTACAAACAAAATAGAAAATTAAGGAATAAGAAAAATAAATTTCCTAATCTCACTTAATTTTTTACAACATAAAGCGTTTGAAACAAATCCCTACTGTAGGTAACATGTGTATGTTTGAACAGTGTGAACTATTTCCAGTGTAAGATTTACTGTATATTCAGTTTCCCTCCAATTGGCTCAACAAATATAAAATAACATGTACAAGAGTCTCACTTTACCATAAACTGTGAAAACCTTTTTAAGCCTCTGGCTTTTTTGCTAATTATATATTTTAACATTGCAACATTTAATAAAACAACTGAACTAACCGCAACATTGTTTCCTTCGCTGTCTACAACGACTGAAGATTTTTTTCCCGCTATGCAGCCAGTTTGTGTGGTCATGTGACTACATGTGGTTATTGTTATTGCGGCTGATTGGTCAAACGGAGTCATGTGATTTTTGTTGCTACGTCTGAATGGACGTTGTAGATCCACTGGCTGCATTTATCTCTGAGTAAAATAAAGAAAATCTAAAGTGTAGAATAAATGATTAGAAAAGTAAGAGTAGCGTTTCTTCTTCACAAATCTACTCAAGTACAAGTAAAACGTATGGTGCAGTAAAACTATGCATAGAAGTAGATTTTTTTCAAAAAGTTATTCAAGTAAATGTAACAGAGTAAACGTAACTCATTACTACCCACCTCTGCTTCCAGACAAGCTATTTTATCCCAAAACAGGTGGATTATCAGTACCAAGTGGAAAGGTTTCCGCACCAGGTTTTTGTGTAATGTGGCCCAAATTGCATTGAATGTTATTAAGGTGTACCTAATAAATTGAACGGTACAGGTATGTAATAATGCAAACATTTTTTAGATTACTCTCTCCAAAGCTGAGTTGAATTCTTTCTTTCTGTCTTTATTTATTTATTTATTTATTTATTTACAGATGTGTGTGTGTGTGTGTGTGTGTGATTCCTTGGCAGTCTCGCAGCTCTGTGCCTGCTTCCTCTATCTCATTGCGACTTCTAAATTATGCATTTCAAGCAGAGTGCAATTTGAAGCCAGTGGTTTCTGATCTCATTATAAAATAGCTCATATTTTATTATATTTCAGCAGATCATTCTGTAATCTAAACAGATTTTAATTTTGAATCAAATGATAATGTTGTTTTAAAGACTTTTCAGAGCCCTTACTCACAGCTGTCCCCAACACTGTCGGTCTAATCAGCCTTATTTTAATAAATCTGTCGTGCTTTCACTGAAAAAAAGCCACATTGTTGATGTAAATCTTAAAAGCTATTTACTCTTTGCTATTTATAACAAGATTTCCATAAAATGTTTTGGAAACTGTCATGCTAATAGCTGCTAATATTAGCCTTTTACCTGATCTCAGGGACTGAGCTAAATTTACCCAGAGCTCCCTCATTCACGCGGATTCTTACTGTGGAGCAGACGTATTGATCTAGTCAGCTAAGAGATATCAAAACCCCAGCGTGAAGCATCTTCTCATTAAATAACTCTTCAGTGCAGTTTGTGTGAAGGGTTCTGTGCATCTCTTCATTTTGGTCTCTACTTCGACTCTTGAAATGAAAATGAAGGCAATTTAGAGAGAATACAACAGATGGCTAAGGATAATTATCATACTGTTATCATACAGTATTTGTCAAGAGGGAGCGTGTGTGTGATGGGTGGCATGGGTATTGGCTAAGGGGTATGGCTACGTGATGAAGCGTATGTGTATTTGCTAAGCTGTAAGGGTACTGGATGATGGGTATAAGTATTTGATGATGGGTATTTGATGGGTAGGATAGGGTAAGAGTACTCGATGACGGGTATAAGTATTTGATAATGGGTAGGGGTATTTGTTCATGAGTAGCGGTACTTGATAATGGATAGGAGTTTTTGATGATGGGTAAGAGTACTCGGTGATGGGTAGTGGTATTTAATGATGGGTAGTGGTATTTAATGATGGGTAGGGGTATTTGTTGATGGGTAGGGGTATTTGATGATGGGTAGGGGTATTTGTTGATGGGT
>JAQMYJ010000011.1:120463-134640 GCA_030014305.1 Clarias laeviceps | reverse complement strand
TTTTCTTGTGAAATTCCCAATAAGTTTGATGTGTCACATGACCCTCTTCCTATTGAAAAAACAAAAGTTGGATCCAATTAATATCACCAACCATTCCCATTTTATTAAGGTGTGTCTATATAAATGGCCCACGCTGTACAATAAGTCGCTGTGGATATCGCCATCGACTAAACACCGTAAACCTAATCATCATGAGCAGTTTAAACAAATTATATAAATCTGCCATTGATCAAGTTGAGATTTATTAGTTAGTCTTCTTGTGCATAAATTTCCTCACACTTAGCATCTTGGATTGTATATAAACCAATTTTTAACAATAATGAATATGATCTTATAGTCTTAAATACAGACGAGCACAATTCATGTTTTTGTGCAACAGCGCTGCATTTTTGTTCCGTTTGTTTTTTTTGAGTAGGAGGGAGGAAGCATTGAGGTTAAACAACATGGTATAATCATGCTTTCCCACACAGACCGGAACAAATCCTACTATACCTCAAAGCTATGACTGCCAACCAACATTTGAAAAGGCAGAAAAACCATAACACCTTGTATGGCATTATGTTTCAGGTTCACATTCCTTAGGTGAACCTAACACATTCTGATCACTGGTATGATTTTGTGTTGGCCTTGTGGCTCTGCTCTTGAGTGTTCATTCCACATTTATGGCATTTCCAGTGAGCGTCTTACATTTTATCTGAGCAGTCTGGGGTTAAGACCCCACTGGTGGCAACATGGTGCTGAGGTTTGATCCTGTGACCTTCCGATCAGTACTCCAACACCTTAACTATTGAGCTACTCCTGACCCTGTGCTGCAGTAACGTTATGTTCATATGGACGAACAAGGACCAGCACAACTGCATAAGGAAGTGAGAGTTTGGTGTTCACTTGGAACCTTTTCTCCATTTTCCCTCTATTGCTGCAGGTAGTTTCAGGTACTGGGTAATTTTTGTGATCTGTTTTAATACATTCTCCGTTTAATTATTAAATTTAAATGTTTCTTAGAATTCACAGAAAAATATTCTGTTTTAAAAACCTGCAGCTTCTCTACCAATACCTTACAGTTCACAGCCACATGTCCGGTAGATTTATTGCTCTGTTCTGTGTATTCTTTGTCCTGCGCTCATCTCACACTGTTACACGTTCACCATGGCCCTGGAGACACGGCATTTCATTCTTGACTTGATCTGACTATATAACTTACTCTACTTAGTGACAAATGCGCTGCTGCTCCATTTTACGGCCAAATATATAGTTCAAGGGGCGTTCGAGTCAAAGCAGGACTTTTAATTGTGCAGAATAACAGAACACAGTTCTGAGAGTAAAAACCCCCTTTGTTTCTTTATATAATCCCCTGATACACTAATACACTTACCCCAGTGTTTCACTAGCGCACGTCTAAAACGCCGGCCTCCCAGGAACTCCTTTAATGGCTTTTCCAAACATGTTGAAATGGCTTGGAACGAGGTCAGCACTGTACGGGGAATGTGGCAATAACAAGTTCCTGTAACATGCAAGAGTGGTAAACTAACTCTAGCATGGGTAGAGCGGTTCAAGACTGAAGTGCAGAAGGAGAACCAAACCTGCCGTGTGTTTTGTGTTTACAGGGACACATGTCTCTTGTACATGTGACCTGCTGAACTGAACCAAAGGACAGAGCTGTAGAAAGTGTTCTGGAGATTTGTATCGACAAAATTGGTTTAAAATTCATCTTTTATAAATGTATCTACTCACTTATGGAGTGCACTGCATGTATTCTTAGATGTAATTTAACGATTTTGTATCGAGCCAAATTTTTCTTGGATGGAATTCTTGAAAGTAGTGTAAAAGTCGAGCCACTCAAAGGGCTTAAATCTAGACAAAAACAAGTTGCTCTTGTTACAATGCAATGCAAACAGTTAAATATTAGTGTTTTGGTCTCTGTTTGAGTAGACTTTAATCATTTATGTCTATTTCTTGAAGGGATAGTTTGGCTTCTTTCAAGGCTGTCCTAAACTGAGGGGTGTATAAGTACATTACCAGAAGGTCGTTGTAAATTTTCCAGCTCTGCACATCGACCATGAAGATTATATACAGTTTATATGAAGCTTCTGCAGTCGTACTGAGCTAAACTGAACTGGTATCTTTCAAAATTACACTGATTTAGTTCAGATTTAACTCATTTCTTACCTCAGAAATAGACATATAACTCATTCTAGGTCAATCTAATCTAAAATTGATATTTATCCAAAAAAAAAAACATTTCCAAACACAATTTATTTTGTAAACATTCTAATTTTAAGCCTTATTTATAAAAATAAAGAAAACAGTCTTTTCTCTCTGCTGGGATTTTAGGCGAATCATCACAGTACAGTAGTTTTGTACGGCATAAACCTGCCTCTGTATTAGCTGGACTGTCTTATTCACACAATGTTGTAGATGTATTTTCTTAAAATTAGTTTTTTTTCTAAAACAAAACATGCGTGACAAGAATATTTTTAGCAACCTATTTCTTCCCCTTGCTGCTCCTTTTCAGTCGCGTGTCAGCGCCATGCCAGTGTGCCAGCTCTGTGTTATTCATGCTCAGGTGATTGATGTAACAGCACGAATAAAACAGCAAACAAACCAAAATGATAGATTTTTCGCTTGTATTCGACTCGATTACTCGACTGAAGAGTGTGAAGCAATGAGCCACCGAGCTCACTGAGACCGTTCCTTCTTGGAACGAATCTTATTTAGGCTTTTTTTCCCCTATTTAATGTCATGCGAGCCAATTAGGTAGCGTATTGTTTGAGCATGTGCAGCTGTGTGCTTTCTGTCTGACTTCACAAGCCGAAGAAGACAATTTGGCTCTGTGACACGGTTCAAAGAGAACCCGAGACATTCACAGATGGGAAGAGGGCTCAAACATGAAACGAGTCAACAGTGTAAGAAAGGCACAGAGAAAATAATAACAGCACAGACGATAACAGAGCTAGAGGTGATTATACGGCGGGCCTCGCAGGTCCAGCATCGTAGGAGAAAAAAACAAAAAAGAAATAAAAAAAAGGCTTGAATTTAACAAGCTGTCCAGTATGTTCTCGTCTTCTCCTGCACTGGGAACAGAATTCATTCTTCCTTGCTTGGACATATCGTAGTCTTTATATAATATTAATATATACTGTACACTATGATGCTGAAGTTATGGGATGCCCTGTGTTGGTGCCACAATTCATGGGTACAGGGATGTGTATACAAACACTAAGCATCAAATCCATTTTCAATTTGAATTTCATTAATATTCATTTGAAATATTTGGAATAACAATATTTAATTCAAATGCCGTCCCACGTTGAGGAATCAGTCTGACTGTGCTATACGCTACATGCTAACATTCCAGACACATCATGACAACAGCCAAGTGATTAAAGAGGAGCTTTGCACTGCGCTGTCAGCCTCTAACTTTGTTTAATTGGCTAAAATGAGATTCAGGAATGATGGATTTTGAAAACTGTCAGCCTTGTTTGCCGAAGGACACAGCCGCCTGCAAAGTGCCGTGCATATTAAGTCCAAAGACCTCCACTTAGCGTGTAAAACAGGCAGTCCACGCAATTATCCCTCCACCTCCGAGGCATGCAGATCACTGCTAAAGGTGACGCAATTAAGAATGGCTTCTCGTTGCCTAATGGGAGAAGTGACTGTTTTTTTAATGCTGGAATATTTCATGGCTCAAAGCTCTGACCGTAATACGGCTCTTGGACTTCTTTTCCACCAGTTTAATGAGCCATTTGATCCTAACCTTCACTTTAAACTAATAACAGGAAGGCAAAACTCAAAGACTGGACCTTAGAAGGCATGATAAGCATGGCTCTGTTTAACTTGCTAATAAGATTTTTAAATTAACAATGAAGTTTGTTCGATATTTATATAAATTCATGTACTGTTTCATCTGGCACTCTGGGATTTCGGAGGAGACCACGTAGAATAAATGAGTACTCTTCTCGTCACTGGTGTCTAAACAGCGATCAACTTCCGTTCGCTGGCATCATTGCTTCCACGTTTGATTTGATTCGTGCCCGAGTCCGCTGTATCGTTCCTGAGACCACCTTTTTCCGTTGGAATCGGGAACGGTTCCCGAGCGTGGAACGATTGTGTTCTCACTCTTTAAAATGAATTGGGCTTCAAGTGTTCTCGGAAACAATCCCAGGGCCCTAATCTGAAAGCCCCCTAAAGGTCATTAAAAAAAAAACCTAGCATGATCAAACAAAACCACACAACATGAACTCCAAACAAAACATGCATGGACTCCTCGTTAAAATAAAAGTATTGTATATGCGGCAATCATACATTTAAACCAACATATTGAATACTAATGTATAAACATTATTAGAGTTGAGCAGCTTTTTACAAGAGAGTTCTATCTCTGAAGAGGCAGCTGCTTATTCTTAGCCTTTTGTTGAATTCTCGCTGGATTATTCCATTTACTTAGCTCTGGAATTCTGCTGATTTTAGCTGCAATGACCTGATGATGATTTTGTATTTTTCTGCTTAGATTTTAATATATAAGTATAATAGTGGTGTGTGTGCATGTGTAAACTTTTGTTTGTATTTGCTGAACCTGCTTCTGCTGTCAGATCTCTGCATCAAACTATCCATCATGTCGCAGTTCCGAGACAATGAGCACAACCACAAGCGCTTCCACGTCGTTCAGTTTTATGTTCGGGTCATGTGATATTGTTCAGCCCTGCTGTATAGTCATGTCTCCACCCACTTCTGATATTAGATGATCATTAGAGCTGTGCGAGTTAATCGATCTTTTCTTGATGGAGTCAATGAATTGAATTGAGAATCAATTCATACTTTATAAATAATTTTTTATAAATTATTTTGACCCCCCACACAAATTATCTACAAATGTTTAAATGCTTTTTAATTATTTAAATATACCGCAGAAAATACAAGCCGTGTGCATATTCCACAAATCTTTTGCTATTCTTCCTTTGAGTTTATAGGCAGTTGATGCAATTCTGCCACCTACTGGACTGGAGTGTGGAGCAGAAGAATAATGGCTTTGTACAAGACATGACATTTAAGCAATCAGTTATGCAACATGAGTCATTTAAATATTTAATTAATATCACTATTAATTAAATATTTAGAGTGCAGTAGCTTTAAATACTTTAAATTCTGTAAGAAATATAAGCTGCTTGAGACAAATCAGACTCTAAACATTAGCGCTTCTGGATCAAATTGAATCAAAAACCGCATTGTCCAAGTCAAATCAAGTCGAGTCAAGTAGGCTTTTATTGTCATTTCAACCATATACAGTTCACACAGTGACATGAAACGGCGTTCCTCCAGGACCAAGGTGCTACATACTGTACATGCAACATAAATTAACAGAAACTAATTAGCCAACTAGGACACCTAATTAGATGACTATATACGTAGGACAAACCAAATTTACACCATAAATTATCAAAACACTATTCTAAAGTACTATACAAAAAGACATTACTATACAAAAGATAACACATGACAACATAAAGTGCACGTGCAAATGTGCAACCAGGAGCAGCAACAGGACAAATCGAGTCGAATTAAGAAATCGGATCGAATCAAATCGACAGTCAGGCTCTGATGATTTATAGCTCTACTGATTACTCTAATGTCTTCACCTGGTTTTGTGTAAAAACCCATAATGAGTCTGTTGTATTATTCAGTGCACCTGCTGTTTCTGTTCTTTTTTTGCCAAGACTTGTCAAGTTTCCCTTCATCACTGAGTCATGTTTTCTGTTCTGAACTTGACATGGATTTTGATTATGGATTATTCTTTCATGACACTGCCTCCCAGTAGCTCTCCATAAGAAAACTCGAAGTATAATTACTCATACATAATGGGTCCTTCAGTATTCTAGATACACCAATAAAGCATGGAACCAGCTTGAAACCAAATGTCTCAGACCGCTGGCTTACATTTATGAAGTTTTCTTAAATAAAATTAAAAAAAAATCAAAGACAAATCAATCTCTAAAGACATTTTTCAAGCTTTTGAGATCCAATAATGATTTTATGTTATTTTGGATTTGGTACGTATTTTGCATATTTGGCCACGTGAGTATTTTGTAAGATGATGGTATGGAGAGTAATGTTTCTGGAGTAACATTTCTATTAAACTAACACAGGTCTCTTTATGAAAGCGCTCGTTCTGGGTTACAGGACGACTCGGTCCACTTATTTTCTGTACAGGTACCCTGTCACTGCATTGTCTCTCAGTCTCCTTACTACATTTACTTTCTGTCTTTTCAGTGCTATAATCATCTTAAACATATAGCAACTTTAAAAAAGTGACAAATTAATCTGGTCTCTGGTGGAACACAGAAAGGACTGAAATGACTTCCTGTGGTGTGTAAACAAAATGGTTACCATTTTCATCGTAAAAGGAAGAACATGGAGCTGATAATGACACAGGGACTACGAAAAATGGCATTATTGCCGGAAGGGAGGAAACGATTGGCATGACATTGAAAAAGAAAATTACACTTTTTTTTACGATTTTCGCATGAGACAGGACAGCGGGTCCTCAAAATGTCAAATGTGTTGATGGATTGTCAATCATTTTAACCAGACAACAAACTGGTAAATAGATTTGCATGCTGGGAAGTGTATCCTGTACAGACCAACAGAAACAAGAAGGAAACAATGGAAACAGAGTTGATGAGAAGAGCAGTGAATGAGGCAGCAATGGCTCAACCAACTCTTGGTTTAAAATACATCTATATCTAACATACAGTGTTCCAGATTTCTGGAAACAACAGACAATGAAAGGAAATTTCCACGAACATTTCCACTTTCTGAGCTGCAAGTGATGTGCATAAGGATTAACATAAGGCCTAAAAGCTGAATTATATGATTAGGATTTTCAATACTGTGTCAGGAGATTAGCGGGATATACTGTACCAGAGCTAAAACATTTAGGAACATAAACGTCTTATGCAGGAGTTTGAGTTGAGTTAATAGATTAAAAGTCGCACAGGACAGTCAACCAACAACAAACTGCAACAGACCGATCTAAAGAGAATCACAGTATCTACTGGTTTTTTTAGTGTCATGTCATATTTCAGCAGTTTTTTTTAAATAGCCTTAACGATGGAACCTACATTAAAATCATAAGAGTAAAATCAACAGCTGTAACGTAGCAAATCAACATCAGTATTTCTCATTTCCGTTTTTTTCTTCCTTATTTAACACACACACACACACACACACACACACATACACACACACACTCTCTCCCATCCCTGGTCTACTGTCGATTAGTCAAGTCTGTCTCTGATCTGAGATTCTGATTCTGATAGTTGATGCTCACGGATTTCTGTGCACCAAGACCTCAGAATGAAATGGATGAAGAGTGAAATAAATGAAAACAGAAAAACGATTCAACATTTTCATTTGACACTTAATTATCAATGTTTAATGTTAAATATTTAACTATTAATTGATTCATTAATTAACACTTATTAATTGATTATTAATGCAAATTGTTGCTTTATTACATACTAACTCCACAGGTTTTGAGCTAGAGCAATAAGCTTGTTGCTGTTATATTTGTATACATTTATTTATAGCTAATATGCAAATATACTTAATATTAAATGAATATGTGTGTTGGTTTAAGGCAAGGGCGGAGTTGGAAGAGACCGGTCGTGCGAGGTAACAAATGTGGAAAGCTCGAGAGGATGGTGAGTGTTCCTCCATTTTAGTCCATGGTAGAACCACAACATCACATTAGCATCTCAGGGAGCAGAGTGGATGGAGTGTTTTGCACCATAAAATATTATGAGAGCCATTACAAAAGCCATCAGCTTTCGCCACTTCAGCAAGATAATGACTGAGATAAAGAACGGAAGAGAGAGAGAGAGAGAGAGAGGCCTTCTTTCAGATGAAGGGTTTCACTTTGCACATAATATTGTTATATAATTTAATGAGTCTGTGTGCACAATCAGGATCAGCACTTTTACTTTGATTCAATGTCACAACATTGTCTGAGATACGAGAATTCATTTATTCTGTGAGGGGTAATAGTGAGCATGCCAACTGGGGCATCCAAGGAATAGAGCTGGGTGCGTTCTGTTAAGCTGGGCTGCTGAGCATGAAATATTACAATATGGAGTTCATTGTTACTTTAGAAATGTCCTTTAGGGTAATTTTTTTTTTTCATTTCACTCACTTGAGATGTTGCAGCACTAAATTTGAAAATAGCTTTTAAATAATATAGAAACCAGTATTCTCCAGTATTCATTTTTTGTGGAATAAAAAATATGACCATTATTAAAACTGTGATGGTGGGAACAGACATCTTCTCAGATAGATAGATCGATAGATAGATCTCATTTTAGAAATGCACCAGAGAGTGCAGGTGTGATTCTGGAGGTACCTGACATAAGCAGGAAGTTTGAAGAAGGTTTGTTTTTTGTTCATGCACTAAGCAGCAGTGAGGTGAACTTACGGTAAAAAACGTATTCGGTGTAGCTGGACCACAGCTTGTCGTCGGCGGTGTGCTGGCTGCCCCCGGAGGCGGTGAGGGACGAGTTGCACGCCACCATGTGGAACCCGCACTCGGAGAGCACGTCGAAGGCGCGCTCGAGCTGCTTGAACTTGAGATAGAAGCGCGAGGTGTAGCGCTCGGGGGTCCGGTCCGGGTCGCGGCTCTCGTTCAGCGTCTCCCCGAACACCTCTTTGGCCAACGCGACGCGCCCGCACACCATGATCCGGGGCACGCGCCTGAACCGGGCGTCCGCCTGGCCCTCTCGGGTCGCCGTGCACGAGCCGCGGTAGCCCACCGTCAGGAAGCCGCTCTTCCGGTCGGCTGGCACGAGCGACGGCGGCGGGCACGCGCGGTGGTCGCTCCCCAGCGAGCCGTCCTCGTAGTCGCTGTGCGCGCACTCGTCCGGACTGGGCTTCACCTCGTCGGGCGTTAACAGTCTGACCAGGTCGGGCAGCTGGAAATACTCCGCCTCCTTCCTCAGGCGCGCTTTCTCGGGGAAGTGATCGGGCAGCACCACCTGTCTGTCTCGCAGGAAGTCCAGCACGTAGCGGAACAGGAAGCCGTCACGGTCGATGAAGTACCGACCCTTCGGGTCCCGCGCGAGGTCGGGCACCGCGGGGCTTTTCGGCGAGAAGATTTTACCCAGCAGGGACCCGGGGTGGCTCACCAGCGTGGCGTGGCGCGTGTAGTACACCTGACCCCCCACGTTCAGCTCCAGAACGTCTGGGAAGCAGTTCAGGGCGCAAGAGGGCTCTTTGGTCGCGGGCTGAGTCCTACAGTTCCCGCTCAGAGACATAGTCTCAGTCATCAGGAGAGGAATAATAATAATAATAATAATAATAATAATAATAATAGTAATAATACGTTCCTTCCAACAAGCTGTCACACGAGCTCACTCTTCATCATGACATCAAGAGGCATTTGCAGTTTAAGCAAATCTGACTCCTTCCTGAAATGTTTAGGTTTAAAGATGATTTCTGTTCTGACTCTCCAAACAGGTAAGACGGGAGGAAACACCCCTCCATAAATCTGAGTAAAACCCCTATTCGATCATGGGGATGTGGTTTCGGATTCAGGAGGGCTTCCCTTATAAGAGCCTCAGGAGATATTCATAAGATCTTCCTTCATACGAGCTTCAGGAGAGCTTCGCAGGCGTCTGAGCACAGAATGAGGACGAGATTGCGCCTCTGTGTGTAATTTTCCAAAGAGTAGTCTCTCGCTGGCGCACTGAGTGAACTAGGAACAGGATACATCTGTGTTGTTTGTAGAAGTAAAGGTAAAAACACCGAGTCCAGTAAAAATACCACTCCACCAAACGCCTGATGAAACTTTGGAGCTGAAACCCCAAACCCTGCCGACGTCCCGGTGCTGAAACTTAAAGACCGAGCGGCGCATCCGGAGAAGCCAGAGCCAGCATCACTCCTCCTCTGCTCCACATCACTCTCCTCATGTGGGTTAGTAGATTTCTCTCTAACGCCTCTCTCTCCCTCTCTCTCTCTCTCTCTCTTTCCGACCTACGTGCCCGCGCCCACCATGGAGACGCGCGAGAGCGCGGATCTGATGGAGCTCCTTTTTCCCGCTCAGGGTGGTGCCAGTCTAAAAAAAACAAAAAAGAAAAAAAGGAAAGGAGAAAAAAAGCCTCAGCTGATGTTGCCTCAGCGGTTTAGGAGGCAGGAAAAAAAAAACCATAATGGCTTATGAAGAATTACATCATCTTAAAGGAGTAGGCGCGCGGACCGGATGTAGTCTGACGCGCACGAGCCTGGATTTATAATCTCTAATCCTTACTGGTTTTAATATTTTTTCTTTTTTGTTTGTACATTTATTGGACTTTATTTTTCAATGATTCTTCTCTTTTTATTATTATTTTGTATAATGTTGAATTGTGAAAGTTGTTGAATCCTAAGCCGCATACAAACCTCTTTTCTGTTTCAGCACCATGGACAAAGACACTTTAATTCCAGCTAGTTCTTAAAAAAAATCTCATAAACAATACTTCCTGCAGATTTTTTTTCCATCTTCATCTTCTGCATGCCGCTTCCTGTGAGCGTGCATTAGTGTGTAAAGTAGACAGAGTGGCGGCTCGTTCCACAAGGGCAGGTCATCATTAATCTTCATAAAGTCCTCATTCAAAACTCCATGCATTTTTAATTCATTTGAAATACTAATGGCCTCTTTTAAATGACCAATGATTTGAAAGTGTCACCATTTGACCAAATGGCAGATGTTCTGTTGATTTGTCCACCTTTCTAGATGTTGTGTGACCACTGTTCCAGTTGGCGCCTTAAAGTTATTATTTTCCCTAGTGGTCAAATATAGGAACTGCAAAAAATATAGGTCCACTGTGGCAGGAATTACACTGCCCCTGATCGCACTATAAGCATTTTCCGTGTTGAAAGAGCACTGGACAGGGCACTTCATGACAGGGATGATTTGGGTTTATACCAAATTAAGTTAGCATAAAACACTCCGATGCCATGAAAAGCTTGATTAATAGCAAATAACTAGAATTAAATATGATAGATTTATACAAACAAATGCACAGGGTATTTCCCGACAGTGTATGTACAGAATGATGTACAGAACCATTTCTATTGTAAGATATATTATTATTAAATAAATTATTATATGATAACATTAAATATGCATATTTTATATGTTTTGTGTGGTTTGTGAGACAGCAACCTGACAACCTTGTTGAATCATTATTTGATCTATCATGAACATTAGCTCTTCTCAGGTCTGAATGGCGTACTGGCCATTTTCCTGGTGGGCTGACACACCTTGGTGCCAATACAATGTATTATTAGGGTGCTTTTTCAGCCAAGGACTAGCTTATCATGCAAGGACAGTTACAGTACATTTACATTTAGGCATTTGGCAGACACTCTTATTCAGAGTGACTCACAAAAGTACTTAAGTTTCCGTCATTGGATAGATGGACAATCTAATAGTTAGTAACTAGTACCATCATGGGAGGTCAGGGTTAACCCAAGTACTGAAGAAACAGTTATGTCTTGAGTCGTCGTTTAAAGATTGCCAGAGACTCAGCTGTACAGACATCTTACGCTGTGATACGAGAAGACAGAATTTCACTTTACAGTAATGTATATGTGACAAATAAAGGCTTATTTTACACTTAGAGGAAGTTCATTCCACCACCTACAGTATAGGTGCCAGAACAGAAAAGAGTCTAGATGCATGTCTTCCTCGATCCCTGAGAGATGGTGGGACCAGCCAAGCAGTGCTGGAGGATCGGAGGAAACGTGGTGCGGTGCGAGGCGTGATTAGACTTGAGAGGTAAGTGGGTGCTGGGCCGTTTTTAGATTTGTAGGTGAGCATCAGGGTTTTGAATTTGATGCAGCAGCTACAGAAAGCCAGTGCAGGGAGCGGAGAAGTGGTGTGGTGTGTGAGAACTTGGGAAGGTTGAAAAACGAGATGTTCAGCTGCATTCTGGATCAGCTGCAGAGAACAAATGGTGGACAGAGGGACTGAACAAGTGCCTGAGCAGCCTGTGTAGAAAGAAATGGGTGAATTCTTCTGATATTGTAAAAAAGAAGGAATCTACAAGAGCGAGTAAGGTTGGCAATGTGTTTGGTTTTAAATTGGAGTACAGCCTTGATGTTTAGTATATTCAATCTCTTATACTGTATAACTTATTGAATTATATTAGTGAAAAAATCTTTCCACGGTTCACAATATTCTGATCCAAGTGGAACGATTCTGGGTTGTAGTCGTTCGCTGGCTGGACCGAAAATGACTGGGCTGTCCCAGGACTTTTTGTCCTAGTCCAGTTCTAGCCCTGGCTCTTCTGCATGCTGTACTGATGACATTAAACACATCTGCTTCCTCAAATACAATCAAACACAATTGAATACTTACCAGCCTCTTTATTAGGAACACGTACACCTGCTTTGTGGTGCATTTGTCCATACAACCAATCATATTTTCAAGCAGTTTGAATGCTGTACAGAAAAAAACCTAATGCAGATTATACAGGTCAAGAGCTTTGTTTAATTAGAGTCGAGAAAAATCAAATCGTGTGTGTGGCATTGTTGTTGGTTTGAGTGTTTCAGAAACTGCTGATCTCTGGTGCTTTTTCCACAGAAACGTGGAGAAAAAAAAACATGGATTGAGTGACAGGTCTGTAGATGTTGTGGTTGTTGATGTGAGAGGATAATTGGAGAACGGTCCGACTAAAAGCAGCTGATAGGAAGACTACGCTGACTCAAATCATTTCAATCCAATTAGATTTTATTTACAAAGCGGACAATGGACGCTGTCATAAACCAGCTTTACAGATACAAATCTTTTCTTTGTAGTTATACATTTAGATTTCTGATACTGGATATGTGATTAGAAATAATAACTCTTCTATTATTGTGTTTTAAAGAGCCACACAGTGGTGTGTAAGATGTTCAGTATAAGCTTTAGAGGCTTTGCTTTAATTTACTGCAGAAGTTTTAGTGTTCAGTCTATAATATCTGTGTGATATTTATTCACTGTATGATGAATGAGACTTATAGCAACTCTTTACAAACGTGGTGAGCAGAAAATCATTTCCAAATGTAGGACAGGCTACAACAGCAGAGGATTACATTCATTATTGTCTTCATAACTCTGCCAGCTTCATGTTGAATACAACTGATGAGTGAAAAGCAGCACTGAATGTGTTGCAAACCGGTGAAAAAAAAATCACTTGGACCCTCCATCCGATCTGCATGGGCCAGTGTCTAATCCACTCCTATTCAGGCTAGCAGGGTGTGTGTAACTGTTTCAGTAGTTGTGTGGCTCTAGTATATATTTTTTTCCAGCCCTGCATCATTCTGGTGCTATTCTGGAACACACACACACACACACACACACACACAGCTCCCATGAGAGTGTCAGCCTGCACACAAAACACTGTTGTGCATTAAGGGGTCTAGCTGAGACTTGTCCAAATGAAGTTTCTATGCAACTAAATCTCTCCTCTCTCTCTCTCTTCCTCTCTCTCTCTCTTTCTCTCTCTCTCTGTCCCTCATCTCTCATTCTCTCTTTCTTTCTTTCTATTCAAATAGGCCAGGGGTACATTATTGCATGCTTTGTTAATGCTGGATGGAGCAGAAATGAAAAAAAGAGCACACACACACACACACACACACACACACACACACACACACACACCCTTAACTGCAGTTCTTTTATGAGCCATTAAGGACTAATAACAATCACAGCAGCACACGGTGTACACAGCAGCGTCAGGCAGCATGTTATAGAACATGCAGCTTCCAGATCTGCCAGACTGCACTGTGGATTAACACAAAGAATAACACAAAAGCGGGAAAAGGAACCAGAAGCCGTGGATTACATCGTGAGTGCAATGTGTTTCTACACCATCGAAAGATCATGTAAATAATGTTGAGCAAAAAGTCCTGAGCCCCCATTACTTCATATTAAATTAAATGACCTGATGTAGATTTAATTAAAGAAACAGGAACAAATGTTTTACTGCGACAGGCTGCGACGTGCCTAAAGATACATTTTAAAACTGGTTGTTTATATAACAACCTTCCAGCAGTGACCTCATTTCCCCTCTTGTCTGTTCCAACCCCTCGGCATCAGCATCAGCAGTTACTAATCACCTCCTGATCATCTGTCATCATCTGCACCTGTTTCTCACTGGATCAGGACT
>JAQMYJ010000011.1:100837-111394 GCA_030014305.1 Clarias laeviceps | reverse complement strand
TTTTGGACGCCTTCAGCCTTTACAATGTAGAAAGAAATAAAAATCAGGAACCATCATGGAGTTAGAAAGTGACCCCAGACTTTTGAACAGTAGTGTATATATTATGGTTATATATCAAGATGCCTGGATGTAATGTGTTTGTGTATGTATGGAGCACAGATGCATTTCTGTTGTAACGTATCGTACAGTCATAATAATAAAGATTAAGAGAAGAGGAAAAGGAAGATTATAGAATATATAATGTCTGTACTCAGTGACATCTGGCAACCCTGGTAAATTATGATATACTGTAGATTATGGTGGGGAGCAGCCGAAAGACTAACAACAACATATCAAGATGCCTGAATGTAATGTGTTTTTTAATTATTTTTTTTATTTATTTGTGTGTGTGTGTGTGTGTGAAGCACAGATGCATTTCTGTTGGTAAGGTATCATATCGTGTAATGTAAAGATTAGGAGAGGGAGGAAAAAGGTGATTTTGTTGAGTATATGATGTTGGTACTCAGTAATAAAGATCTGGCAACCTTGGTAAACCATAATGTACTGTACTAATGTACTGTTGAGATATGATGTCTGAATCTAATCTGTGTGTGTGTGTGTGTTTCCTCTCCTTATCTAGGTCACTCATCATGTCCGGGTTCGAGAACTTTAACACAGACTTCTACCAGTCTCCTTACAGTGTAGAAGACCAGAGCCAAGGAGGTTACAGCTACGGCAACGCTGAAGATCCATACAACCAGTAAATCCCTTAATACACAGGTTTACAACAGCGTCTAGAGCACACAGTACCAGTTAACAGTTTGGATTCTATTTAGATTTATTTGCTACATTCTAGAATAATACTGGAGATTTCAAATGTATAAAATAACACATATGACATTAAGATAATTAAGTAACAACAGATTCACCGTCGCCATTGTTTTACAGTGTGGAAAGAAATAAACATCAGGAAAGACCATGGAATTAGAAGGGATGTGTCTGTGTGTGTCTGTGTGTGTCTGTGTGTGTCTGTGTGTGTCTGTGTGTGTCTGTGTGTGTCTGTGTGTGTCTGTCTGTGTGTAACTAAGTCATGAAACTACATAAAGCTAAAAGATCAAATCAAACAAATTATTTACAAGGTGAAGCAGGTGTTGTTTGTGCGTTAGTTTTTATTCTAAATGATGACGCAGGGACGGTAATCACCAGGCACCAGCCGATACCATATTATCAGGTGTCAATTTTTTGTCTTGGATTTTATTACAATTAAAACAAACTAGCAGATAATTCGCTCATACTGCACAGGATGCTTTGCTGCCTGTCAATGTGCCAAATGATAAATTGAAAAAAATGATAATAGTCTTGAATGCCTAACAATACCTAACATTTTTCCCCCCCACTATCTCTAGTGATGTGATTGTGCTACTTTTTTGTTAGCAGTGTTCATCTGTATAGTGTATGGGTGTCAGGGTAAAATATACAGATGTGTGAAGTCCTGTCAGAAACAAAAACACACGTTGCAATTTAACGAATGCGTCTAAAAAAACTCATATCGTGAGCGTCGCGTGTAGACGCTGTTCACAAAACCACCATCTACTTTGCTGTGGCGAAGTGTTCAGTTTGATGCTTCGTCCAGCTAGAAAAGTCTCTGAGGGTGTGTTTAGTTATATGAGGAGCAAAAGGACACCGAGTGAATCACGTTGAACACGTATAAACCGTGCGTAATGCAGGAGTTCTCGTGTAAGGAACCCATTCCTGGTGTTTATGGTAACGAGGAGGTGAGGTGAGTCAGGGTGTGTTTAATATCAGTGCTGGGAAGCAGCGCGTTCCTGTAAGTATCTGATGACGTGTCCTGTTCCCAGGCAGTACGGCCAGTATTCCCAGCCCATGGGCTACGGGGCGCCGCCCATGATGCAGCCTCAGCAGCCCTACACGGGACAGATCTATCAGCCCACGCCCGGCTTTACCCCGGCCTCCTCACAGTCCCTGTACAGCAGCAGCTTCGAGGACGAGCCACCACTACTGGAGGGTAAAAAAACACACAAACACACACAAACACTTTTATTCACACACGCATCTCTACAGAGCTATTCTTACTTAATATCTTGAGTTAGTTTTGGATGCAGTGACCAGGAGTATGACAATCTAACATATTTACAGCCAGTCTGTGTAAGTAATAATACACCGGCGTACTCACACGATCGGTGAACGATTTAGAGTCGGTGAGATATAAATAAAACTCTCTCAAACTCCTGGGAATCTCCTCACATTCAGGGCCGTAAAAACACAGAAGAGTTATTATATTTTAGCTCATATTACAAATTCAGTCATTTTCTTTCCCGTTATAACACACACACACACACACAGTCTTATCAGTCAGACCATACAAACATGTGTATAGTTAAAAATTTAGATTGTTTCAAAATGCTGATCTAGCACGTTTTTAAACCTCTAGTACTGCGGTACTTTTTTGGCCACAGGTTTTGGGTGTGGGTACTTGTTGTTTTTATTTTCCCTCTTGCGCATTCTCCGAGTTCATAAATTATTACTCCAGTGGCCTCGAACTTTGACCTTTCCTGTCTCGTGGAAAGCATGCCGCGTCCTGCAATTGTTTCCGTTTTTTTTTTTTCCTGATTAAAAACAATAGTTGTGTCCTGTTATGGAGACATTATTAGACGTCAACAACTAAATATTTACATGGTATAATTAATTATGTTTTTAATCAGCAGTGATTTATTTGTGAACAGTTATGAACAATCGTGTGCTGTTCATTTTATGCATTTCGCTAAACATTTGACCTTTTTTTTGCTTTTAAGTGGTCATTGATGATAATTACTGGACTTGGGAACCGTTCTACATTAAAAAAAAAAAGATATCAGTCAGAAAACAAACCTAAGCCTAAATCGCCCTTCCAAGATTTTTGCTAATAATCGCTAGAATGCGTGAATGGCTTCCTGTGACATCCTTAGCTACAGCGTTAGCAACAAAGCAGTACAGAGAAGGATACGGATACAGATATAGTGTTTACTTACAAATGGCTCTGAGATGTTCTTAGAGGGTCTGTGGAATAACTGTCACAGTCGTGGTGCTGTGCTGTCACGTTACATCACGTCACTGCTATGCCGACTGTCGTAGCCATTTGTAACATGCTATAGTTTTCATCGCTAATCATAGTACGCCATAGATGCTACCAGAATTAGGCGTATTATACCTCTGTAGGTCTGTGTGGGTTTCCGCACCCCTTCGAGTCTGTACATCGCCTGATGATTTGCTACTCTGAGAAGGTCTGTGAGTTATAAAAAGTCGTCGCAGCACCACAAAAGTTTTTCAGCCTTTTGAGAATTTATAGTGATGCATAACAAAGCGTACAATGAAACTTTCTGAATGTGTGAACTGGGCATAACAGAAGAGCGTAGGAGTGTCAGATTTATCAGAAATAACTGTACAGCTACTGATGATGAGAAACGATAGACGTTTGACTCCCCTGCGCCTGGACCCGCTCACGTACGGTAACCACCAGACGGTTCTGGTCTCCTCTGACCTGCGTCTCTCCGTGTCGATGCTCTGCGTTCGTGCACTGCTTACAGAGTGAGATCAGAGCTGTACGTGAGTCAGCGTGTGTCTGTGAGGCAGATGGAATTTATCCAGATGACTGAGTGACACGTGAGCTGATGCCGATGTTTTTCATGGACGATAATCGCAGACAAAGAAGTAACAGAAATAGGTGGGGTTTTATGTACAAAACCACCGTTTGGAGAAAAGTAATGAAATTAAACATCTCACACTGTAACCAGAACAGCAAAAACTAAAAGGGGTACATGGGGTGCTGCACTTGTTTTAAAACATGCTGCTTTCTGATGGCTTTGTGGTCGCTTTACATACAGTAGACCTGGCAGAATAAATAAATAAAAATGAATATTAACCTTTTAATCTAAACAATAAGGCCAAAAGTATATAGATGGATTCTTACACCCGAACCGTATGAGGTTCTTCCCAAAGTGTTTAAACCACACAGTTGTACAGAATGTCTCGGACGACGCCCCTGTGAGATCTATTAGTCCAGCTTGGTGAAGACTCTGCTCCATTAAGAGTGTGATGGACACCACTGAACCCCACTGAACCATCAGCCTTGGTCAGTATTATTACCTCTTCATGTTTAGGAATATGAATTTAAACTCGCTCATGTTTGGATTGCAGAGTTAGGAATCAACTTTGACCACATCTGGCAGAAGACGCTGACGGTGCTGCACCCCATGAAGGCAGCAGATGGCAGCATAATGAACGAAACGGATCTGGCCGGTCCCATGGTGTTCTGCCTGGCCTTCGGGGCGACGCTGCTGCTCGTAAGTGTCCTAAAACTGGGACGAGCGCGAGCTCATCGGCAACGGTTTAAATATTTTAATAAATAGTTTTGTTCCTTTTGGCCTTCATGTTTTGTTTTGTTTTTTGTCCTGATGTGTGCAGACGGGTAAGATCCAGTTCGGTTACGTGTACGGGATCAGTGCCATCGGCTGCCTGGGCATGTACTGCCTCCTGAACCTCATGAGCATGACGGGCGTCTCGTTCGGCTGCGTAGCCAGCGTCCTGGGGTACTGTCTGTTACCCATGATTCTCCTCTCCAGCTTCGGCGTGCTCTTCTCCTTACAGTGAGTAACAGCATGTCTGTCGTACAGGGTGTGTCGTAATGGAGGAGGGGAGTCCAGGGCTGGGCGATGTGAAGACACACACACACACACACACACACACATGCACACAACTTATTAATTGTTTAAGCTTTTTTTATGCTTTATAACAGCCTTTCCTAAATATTAATCACTCTGAATGACACAAAAAGGGTAAATATTACACATGCTGTGTATGGAGGATATATTACATATAATTTAAATCCCATGGCTTTGTTTCATTAGTTCTGATTATTTTTAATAATGTTGGAATTTATTCTTATAGTAATTAAAGCTATACTTACTTACAGCCTGTGTAAGTTTTTTTGTTTTGTATTTCTTGTACAGTAAGTGACCTCTTGTGTCCCACATGCAGTACAATAGACCACACTGTGAGAAACACTATGTTTATGCTGTTGTATCTTTTTAAAATGTTAATTTTCATATTGTATTTATTACATTAATTTATTTTTGTCTACATTTAAATAACCAGTGTCATGTCACCAGTTTTAAGCTTTAAGATTTCTTTTTATGTGAAGTTTAGTTTTGTAAATCTGCCGTCTCGAGCGGGTACTCGAGCGGGTACTTGGCAGGACGGCGCTGGGTAATTTCCTAAAGTGTGAGGTGAAAAGAGCTTTCGCATCAAAGTGGAGATGCACTGAGAGTCTAAGGTTTAACCCTCTGTGTTCACATTTCTGTAAAAGCTCAAGTGACAGAATTTAGAGACGAGATGATTTCAACAGGAAAATGTTAGTGAGTGTTTAGAGGAAGAAGTTAGTACTCATGCAAAGGTTTTAAAATATTATTATTATTATTATTATTATTTTGGACCAATCTGTATAAATCCATTCCGAGTGCATACAGTATCTCTAATAATCTGTTTATAAGGATCATAAACTGATCGTCAACAGTCTTTATTTACACACACGCTGCACGTAATCCGATCCAGAGTTATAACTATAAATAAATGGAGCGAGGTTCAGTTTAAAAGCACCAGAAGTGCATCGTGTCTCAGACACACACACACACACACACACACACACAGAGCGCTCACACTCCGATAGCGTTAGTAATCAGACACATCGACGTGTCTGACTTTCTTACTTTTTCTTTCACTTTTACATGGCTGTTATTCTAACAGATTATTAAAATGATTTCCCTTCACTCAGACAGTTTCATCTTTCTGTCCTCCTTCAGCTTCACGTGAGCGTTTGTTTAATCCGATTAAGCGTTCAGTCAGATTATTAAGGGGAGATTAGTCTGCATGTACACGTCTCTACTGAATTAGTGCAGAGTAAAATCTGAGCGTAAACGACAGACCCACAGAAACGCTCGTCTTTTAATAAAGCCTTCGTTTACACACAGCTTAAGCAAACCGATGATCTGTAATGTTTTAAATGTCAACGTCTAATAAACAGTAATGTTTTAAAAGCGTTTCGCCGGGAACATGTGTTTAATCTGCTTGTCCTTGGATTTCAGAGGTTTGCTGGGAATCGTTCTGACGGCCGCCATCATCGGCTGGTGCAGCTTGTCCGCCTCCAAGATCTTCATCTCCGCCCTGGCGATGGACGGGCAGCAGCTCCTGGTTGCGTATCCCTGCGCTCTGCTCTACGGCGTTTTCGCCCTCATCTCCGTATTCTGAACTTTCTCTCCAGGACAATCAACGCACCGACACACACCTCTCTCTCCCCCCACCGGACTCCACGCAGTGCGCAGAGCAGGCCGAGTCCAGCTAAGCCAAGAACCTCCTCGCCGTCTAGCACATTCCCTCTGCAACATCTGCCAGATGTGACCAGCAGATGTTCGTTCTTTCTTTCTTTTTCTTTTCAACCCTGTTTACACCAAGTACAGCAATATCTTTAATTTTATCATTTCAGACCGATTTATGTTTTTTTTTTTTTGTTTTGTTTTGTTTGTGTTTGTTTTTAAATAATACTAAGTAAACGGACCAGAAGCATGTAGAGTAAATAGTTCTGGTGTATAAATAAATCACATTTCTTCAACTTCACAAGCTATTGTGTCACTATAGAACACACAACTAGAGGCTTTGTTCTGTCGTTCTCAGCATGTGGTCAGTACAGGAAACGTGGTGTCTGTGTGTGTCTGTGCGTGTGTCTGTGCGTGTGCGTGTGTCTGTGTGTGTGTGTGTCTGTGCGTGTGTGTGTGTGTGCGTGATTTTAAACGCACACCCATACAGACTGAAAAATTCCTTTCCTCCTGCAGCGATCACTGAGATGGACCGAGCCTGGAACCCGATCATTTAAACTGCTCTCTGGTTCTGATCCGTAGCTCTCGCTCTTATTTTGGCATCAGTGCGAACCTCTAGTAGGTGTGGCTTTGTTTTTTTTTTTGTTTTGTTTTTTTGTTGTTGTTGTTTTTTTTTAACTAATTTTGCCGAAATGTTGCCATGAGGTTTTTTTATTATTATTATTATTATTTCTTTTGCTTTTTGTAAGTCGGGTTATAACGAGCGTACACTCTGCTTCAGTACACACTTCTGCTTTTCTCTTTGTTTGACTTTGTACAGTAAATGTCAGGGAGCCGAGCTCACCGCGCCAAGCTGCCCGAGATATTTATACACCGTGGAGTTTGTTCTTTTGTACGTCTAGGGGAGTCCAATGGTTTTTATCTCTTCTGTGAAAAGTCGGTTAGACGATGGTTGAGTGTTACACTTGTGCTGTTTCACACGCCATGTTTCCAAAATAAATAAATGGGTTGAAGATCACAAGTCACAAGGCTCTTTTTCTTTTTTTCTTTTTTTTTTCTTTCTCCATGGACACACGAGTGATGCTTGTTTTCTTTCTTTTCCTTTTTTTTTTCTCTTTTGCTTCAAGCAATCACTTCCTGTTTTTGTGTTTGAAAGACAAGAATAAAGTTCGAGTCCATCACAGAATGATCAGGAGTCTGAAGCTTAAAGTGCCTGTGTGTGTCCAGCAGAGTAAAGTACATAACACTTAACATTTGAGCGAAATGATTTTAAGTCTTTGTGTGATCATTTCACTACTGGGTCACGAAGTTAATTTTACATCTTCACTATTTATAGTGACCCTGCTGCTCAAAACAGAGGACAGGATCTGGAGTAAAATCTGGTTTAAAGAGCAGAAAGTGCACTGTCTCTGCCAACACCAGGATCCTCAATAGAGGGGAAACAATAATAATAATAATAATAATAATAATAATAATAATAATAATTATTATTATTTTAATATCCATCAGCAGCAGCCCTAAAGTCTGAAACACAGTTTAATGCAAAAACGCAACAAACCTGATCCATCTCTTTAATTAAATCTACAGACGTCTATCTTATGATGGAACTGCTGCTATAGAACATTAAACTGAGGCGGCTGAAGTTTGGCATAAACTGATGGAATCTGTGTTTAACAGCAGGAGGGCTCTTGTGAAAGACTCCAAACAGAATGCGGGCATCTCCTCATGTTTTATCCATTAAACATGTTTTTTTGGGATCCGAGCGGTTTAAGCCCTGACTTGCACAAACTCGCCTCGTCGTGACAATTTACATTCTTTTAATATTCTTTGTAGGCAAATAGATTGATTAATTAGGTTGTTTGGATGGAAATCAAAGTGGTTTAGATACTTTAACAAACATAATTCATGTGCATTTGAAAGCGACTGTTTAAAAATTGGGCAGCGTTACACAACTAAGAAATTTACAAAAATAAAATTAAACAGTATTAATTAGAGTTTAGTAGGTATTAGTGTAAAAGTAAAGCTTAAGACAGTTAACTTGTGGCAAGAAAAATTATATTTTATAAATCTTTAATATATTGGGCATGTATGAGACGTACAGCCCCTCAAAAGTTATTTTATAATTCATTTAAATCCATTACAATTTTTGTTCTTCCACCAGGGGGCGAAAGAGAGACATGCTCACAATTATGTGTCCTTCTGAAATAACTTATGTAAGAGTTAAGTAATGGGTGAATACTTCTAGAAACACAATGTTGTGGTGTGTGTGTGTGTGTGTGTGTGTGTGTCATTCCCTAAACTGAGCTTCACGCCCCCTGATCTACAGTGAAGATCTCTGCTTATTTTATGCTGATTGTGCTCTAACAGTGTTCCGTCACCTGTCCTGATTATTCCACAGCGTTTATCAGTGCAGTTTATCCCACACATGCTGACTCTCCCACCAGGTTCTCAGCAGGTTCCTCAATGTCAAAACCCATCAGATGGCAGTGTTGAGTCGAGATCTCCATCTGCCTCGGGTCGAGTTTGTCATGTTGGACAGCAGTTGTGTAACGCAGGCCCGTCTGTACTCCCTCTGATGGAGGAGGGAAACGATTCCAAGAGCTGTCTGTCTGTCTGACTCTTCATTCACAGATGGAGAGACTATTATTAAAAAAAAAAAAAAAACTAAAACTAATGGTATAGTATGTGCGAATGGGCAGTGCTGGTTTTATTTACATCTACATGATGGTAAGACTTTAATATTAATTATCATATCGTCTGGTTTCATTACAGAACTTCAGTCCTTACAAAAAATGGTTAACGTTTAATATTCATGTGACGACATACTCGTTCATTCAGTTTAAATACAACAGCGTCACTTTCTAACGTCACTCCTTTGTTCAGATAAATTCTGCTCAAGAATGATGTCTAGCTGACAAGCATTTATTATTAATTCATGATTCAGTCTTTATTATATACATGTACACTATACAGGATTATATAATGGTCTTCATTATACATCACAGTCAATTACGTCAATTTAACCCCACTGAACTTTTTTGCCTTTCAGGACAAGTTTCTGTAAAATGTCTATAATAACCCACTGCCGTAAGAAGAGACACTTCAGTTTTCAAAGTGCTGATGTGGGTCACAATCTGCAGTTGCGGTTTACGTGTTATGTTTATTTATAAAGAGACAGGATTGAAGAACGGGCATCCACACATCATTTATGAGAAGTCTGTGCAGCATTGATCACGGAGTGACAGGGCGACACCACGCTTTTTAATATCTCACCATCGTTTCCATCACTTTTTCTGTTGCACTTCGACTCTGATCAGTGGCTGAACGTGTGCAAGCTGTTATCTTAAATAACAAGTGAAAACTGTTTGCTAAATAACTGATGAATCCACGGTGGAAGATTTTCACAACCACAAAAACTGGCGGAGGGGGAAAAAAACATCTTCCATTTTAATATTTTGTATTTATTCTTTATTCTCTACATAGTAGAACACTATTGAAGACATTAAACTTATAATAGTAACACATATGGAATGATGTGATAAATGATGATGGACTGTGCGTTCTATTTACTTTAAGACCTGAAGGCCAGAGAACTCAGTCTGAACCTACAGCATCTTAAAGTGAGTCGTAACAAACTCTCTGATGAACCCGTCTCTCATGAGGAGTGTCGCAGAAGTTCAGCCTCAGAAACCACCAGTGAGATTCTACAGGGACGCAACACAACTCAAAGTGTTCAGAGGAGATTCTTTCTCGTCATGCATGCCTTCAGGATTAGTGTACAGGGTCGGAAATAATAAAAATAAAGAATGAACATTGGATTAGATTTTGTGTCTAAACTTTCCTAATTCTTTTGAAATACTTATCATTTTATTATCGTTTTAAGAGCTTTAAAATCTGATAAAAAGAAAACTTTGAAAGTCAATGTCCCTTTGATCTTTTAGTCTTTTTAAGCATTGTGCAGTAGTAGAATTATTACAAGGTGGTATTAAAAGGTTTCGAGACTAGTTTTGTAACCCGCCAACAGTCTGTACGTTCAATCACATGGATCACCGACCTTCATAAGTCAATGTGCCAAAAGACACCGTACTGTGTCCTTCATGCCGATGGTCATTACTGGTGACCAAACTTAGTTTACTGTGTACGGGTACGACCCTGAGACCAAGCAAGTCTTCACAGTGGAGTGTCTTCACATGTCCATGACCAGCGGCGTGGC
>JAQMYJ010000011.1:80558-93906 GCA_030014305.1 Clarias laeviceps | reverse complement strand
AGTTAGTTACTTATTAATTAGAAAGCTTGAATTGACAGTATTAGTTAATGTTACCTGAACAAAACATAACACACAAAGTGGAGTCAGAATCAGAAAGAATCAGAATCACAGCGCTTTCAATAGCATCATCTCATTTGCAACATAAGCACTGAATGAGCTAACGCTAGCAGACGCTAGCAAATTCATGAAGAATTGCTAGTTTCTTTTTTTCTTTAAGCTTCACACTAAATCAAACTTGATTTTTTTTTCAATATTTTACCCAGATAAGTGAAGCTCCGTTCCAACATCTAGCTAGAAATTGCTGAACAATAGTAATGTAGTAACCTTTAAGGCGTTACGTAAATACGTAAAGCACAAAGCTTCCTGAATCCTTATTATTTCCTCATCGTTTCTTTTCCATCAGTGCTCCATTCAAGTAACATTGCCAACCTCGTGACACCATGACCCAGCATAACGCTATCCACCACCTCTCTATACCTACAGTAGCACCTTTACACCCCAGATTTAGGAAGCAAAGCGCCCACATGTGACCAATAATGACACATTAGGTAGTGCAGCAGGGAGACCAGACCGGCAGATGAAGGCAGCTCCAGACTCGGCTATCAGATGGTCAGTAAAATGTAAAACACATTAATAAGGTTAAGCTGTCAGTGAAGAGGGACTTGACACTATTAGCATTTATTACAGACCTCTCAGCCTCACAGGGCCATGTAGATCAGTGTGTTCATGGCCAACTTGCTCCTGTAACAATGTCAGGCTTCACAATGCTGTCTTGTTTATAATTGCAAAAGCTGCTCGTTTGTCTAATGGGGATTTTTTTACTCTCACTCAGAGTGTCTGTAGTGTAAAATAGGTAACTTTCACTTCCTCTCTATACTGTAGTTCCTTTCCTTTCTTCATAGAAAATGCCACGAGCTGTGCTTACGTGGACAAAAGTGAAATCATTCCGATTAGAGATTAAAACTTAACTGATAAGATATGTGTTTACATGCTCAAAGTGTTTAATCAGAATCTCATGCCGGAAATATAACAGAAGAAGACAAGCTGAAAGACAGCTGTTCTTTCTAATTAAGCAGCAATCTCAGAAACACACACTGCAATTATTAAACAGTAAAAGAACACAGCTTCCTCAGTCCTTATCCTTACCAGTGCACGAGGACCTTTACAGCTCATCAAGAACAATTAAATTCCCTCTCGGAATCTCGTTAAGCCACTCCCACTTGGTGCAAACATGCGCAGAAATGATATATGTTTAGCAAGAAAGAAACAATCAGATCAAGTCTTTATGTTGCTAATATTCACCTACTTAACGCATCACACAACTGTTCTCATTTGGACCGGGTCGGACATTTGGACCCGCTGAGGTGGTCACTTCCCATTATCAGAGAAATACGAGGGCTGTAATGCAAAAGTGGGCACTAACTTTTTATTAACTGATGTAGGTGGATCAAATTGCAACTACTGGTAGACTAACTCTTACCAGCTTATTATAGGCAGCCGATGGTCTCCGAATGTGTGCTTCTGTTTTTTTAATGCTGGTTTCTCCTTTTTTAATCTTCTTCATCCATCTGTGCACGTCATTGCTCTCGTCAGTGGTGTCATCTCCATAAACATTCTGTAGTGCAGTGCGAGACCATCAACTGCGACAAAGGGGATTTTGAAAGAGGAATCAAGAGTCAGGGTCAATGATGTGCAATTCAAACCACTTATATGTCAGTTAAAATAATAATAATAATAATAATAATTTTTTTTTAAACTATGGCTACATTTTTATTACATTACTTTCGGTACAGTGCCCTTATTAGGGTCTGCGTAAAGACTGGTAATGTGTGAGGACCACTTCACAACAACTCGCTCAGCACAGAGAGGCGTCGTGCTCAATAGATGATGAGAGTAAAATGTGAACTGTGGCTTATAAATGAGTAAAAGTAGCGATTCCCTAAGGAATCAACTATAAATAACAAGGAAATAATATTCTTTTTTAAGCTAAGGGATAAACAAAAGGATCATTGTAATCTACTTTCTTTAAAAAGCATGACTAATCAATGTTACGGCTTAAAAACAACAGCTTAATTTTCTTGTTTGTAGTTGGTGCTTTAAAAATACTTCTGAGCGTGAGATGAGTCACACACATCCTGACATGTGGTACAGTACAGTATGTGGAAGGTACCAGCAGTAAAAAGACTGAAAAACTGAACCATAAATAGCTTGGAGCAGTCCAAGGATGTCGCACTGCGGGCCTTTCCGTCTCACAGCAAAACTAAGTGCACCCCAAGTGACATGACCAGGAAACCTCAGAAATTAATCAGCAAACAGTGACTCATGACTGATGCCTATCTCTTTTTCCTCGAAGCAGAGCTGACAGCTAGTCTGTTGCTAATGGAGATGATCTGGTGTTGCATTATTAAGTCAAAAGATATCAGTACAGTACAGTATCACTCTCAGACAGACTCAGTGTTTACTAACTTATGTAGAAGCTGATCAACTGATTAGTTCCGTTTATTGAGTTTAACAGTAAAGTGTGGCTTTGGGTTTTGATGATGATAACATGTGGATTAGCATTTGGGCTTCTTGAGAAAACAAGACTACATTTGAGGTTGTGTTTTATTCATTTTGTAATTTCCTAGTAATTATTCCTCTTCTTATTTAATTCCATAGTTTATAATTATAGCTGCGTGTCCAACATGAATAAACCTGAAGTCAGATGACTAAGCAACACTACTAACATTAAGCATCGCTTGAAGTTAAGTGTTTACGCTGCAGAAGATTGTCCTCAGACACAAACTTCATCCCGACATTGAAAAGCCCGAATGCCGAAGCATTAAGCTCTTCACCGTCTGGATGTGCTCTGTTCGGATGCAGCCAGATCTTCTGGAGAACTCGAGCGCTCACCAGGAAGACAGATGGAGGCAGATTTCTGTAAGATTGAAATCAGATGTTAAGATCGGCACGCTTCGATAAATATAGGGTCGTTATAATTTTTGTTATTATAACTGTCAAGTATTTATTCACGTTTAAAATAAATAAAATGTTCTGTTCTTCACTTAGCTTGTCTGCTTACTTTGCTGAAGACCAGGATGATGTGCAGAATGATGAGCTTATTGTTTTTCCTTTCAGACTGCATCATGCTCCATGGTTAAGGATCACGGACAGAAATACTGAGACTACCTGCACCGTACCTGTTTCAGTTATTCTCTTCTGTCATGTGGGAGTTTAGCATTTAAACAACTCCCTGCACCCTGAGCCGCCCTACGCACATCCACGCAGCTCTGCACCGCCTTTCACAGCATAAGACGGTGAGATCTTCTTTCTGTTTCAGGAGTCTATTCCATTCTTATTCTATACTAATGTATTAAGAGAAAAGAACACAGCAGGTAGGAAATAACTTCTGTAATTTTGCCTGTCTCACTTTTTTCCTCACTTATATTTTGGAGTTCAAAAGTTTAGTTTAGTCAGAAAAAACTAATTCAGAACGAAAGGAGTTAAAAACCTAATCTGCAATTATTCTATGAACAGATTGCACCAAATAAAATAAAATCTCTACACAGTCAAGAAACTCTTCCAGGATGTAAAAGATTTGAAAGTTGAAAGTTTTTTTTTTTTAAACTTTTTTAAGTCATTGAGATAACTTATTGTTTTAAGTCGGTTGTTAAATGATCAGCTAACTCACCTTCTTAGATTTGAAACTGATTCATTTTGAATAGTTTTGTTCACACTGCTTAACTTTTAAATCAATTTTTATCAAATAGAACATGAATTTAAACTATGTTTAAATAATTGTATTGTTCACAGCGCTGTTCACCACCTTGCGGTCTTGATCGGAGAGTGTTGCTGTGATCGAAATGCCCTCACCACAAACCCCTCCCAAAAAACCCACAAGCAACCCCCCCCAGCTGGGATTTGACCTTACGATCTCCAGACAATAGGGCAAACGATGCAGCAATATGAAAACATTTTTCCCATACAGTATCTTTATACACCGAGCTGCCACGACATCAACGCTGATAAACAGTAAAAAAGCAGAAAAGCCAATGCAGGACAACGTGCTGAAACAAGTCAATGTTGTCCATGATAGAAAGGCACCAGAACACCCAGTGTTCAATATCCTAGACATTTTCATTTCCATGTCAGTAAAAAAGGAGTAAATACATATTAACAAACAAACAGTAAATAAATAGGCTGTTATTGTAGATGTCTCATTATCATCTCACTGTCTATACCGGTTAATCCTGTATACCAGGAAACTTAGGGCAAGAGACGGGGTATACAGGGCGTCAATCCATCGCAGGACACACACACTTAAACACACTTACACACTCATTCATTAATGTAAGTTAGACACCGAATAAACGTTCTTTATCTGCTGAACTCTTAATTTGTGAACCCAATAGTTAATTGTTGTCTTTTTTCTCATGTACAAGATCAGGTTAATAGCAGCTGCCAGTATGCAAGCAGAACTGGTCCAACTGGTAGGCCATGTTTTCCAGCTGTTACAGTAAACGCTGTTAAGCACAAACCGTTTCCAAACGGTAGAAACCAGAATGCATTACAGCAACAAAAAGCGAATAAACTGTTCTATTAAGATTATTAAGACTCATGAAGAATGCTGTCCATCAAAGTGTAAAAGGACCACAAGCCACACCAACGAGTGTGTTTATTACCGATGCGTTCTCATTCGTGTAATTACTGTATACTTGGCCAACATCTCCGAGATCACATGGATCACATGTTTTATGTCAACATATATTATTTATCTGTTCTTAATTTTATCCATAATTATTCTACCCTGTGTACATATATTTATCTTTCATCTTCGCTCTTTACAAACATTAAAGTATCCTAGCTTTGGCCTGTAATCAACCTGATCATGCGAAATGAGGTCGATGGGTGTGTGTGTGTGTGTGTGTGTATCAGTCGTCATCGCCAAGCCTAATTTCTGCACAAAGCTCCTGGCCACGAGCTTATTGGTTTCTCTAATCAGGATTTAATGCTGTCTCTCATCTCCAGCCTGCCTGCATCTCTGCTAATATTTGGTCTGGTCCGTGGCCTCGGTCTGTCTCTGCCCAACCCCGTGTTAGAGCTTTAGCTCAAATGAGTGAAATTTGTTAATTTGAACGTGGCTCTCCGAGCAGCTGTGTCCATAAGAGAATGGAGGAAAAGAACACGGACTAAGGTTGCATTCTAATACACAATTAACACGGCCTGGTCTTAATAATCTTTAATAAAGACACCAAATTGCTGAGACAAGTAAACATGAATTCTATTAGGGGGTGGTACAGAGATAATGAGGTGATGAGCGTTCCGGGGGAAGATGTGTTGTGTAACATGTTATGTAAAATGTTGTGCTGCTGTAATGCTGTAGAATTCTTTGGATGTTGGAGATCTAAACATTTTTACGATATTCAGATATATTTGTAGATACAGTAAATGTGGCGCTCGGATGATTGTCGGATGATTATAATTGTGCGTGTAAACAACTTCATTTTAATTTGGGGGTGAAAAACATTTCTTTGTGTACTGCTTCAGGTTTTAATTTGGATTCACAAAAATTCTCTCGAGCGTGCTAAAGGATTCTCAGGCCAACTGACGTGTCTCATTTCCTTGACTTTGAGTTTGGGGGGGGCGGGGGGGGATGGGGGCAGTATGGGTGTGTGGGGGCGTTGGGGGGGTTGTTTGTGCACCTACATCAATAGATGTAGTTTATTTTGCTAATATAAACAGGACGTTCCGGGTCACTGAATATCCTCTACACAGCTACGGAAGTGAACAGAACATGAAGGTTAAAGTCTCGGCTTTGTTAATGGTTGTCTTTCTTGCACAGCGTTGAACAATAGACCTCGGAATCAAATAAAGGAACCCGTGACTGATGCCCATTCTCGTGTTAACGGCTCCGTAACATATTAAACTGAAAGTGAGACGTGGAAGAGGCCGACTAAAGAGTCAGTAAAGATCCAGGTCTCATCCTCTGGTCAGTCAGTGCCTTGTTTATCTAGTGTCTTATCGTCTCACACCAGTAAACTCAATTTGGACTCAGGATCATGTATTGAGTCTGTAATTCTAAACGCAGTGTACTCCGGATCAGCCATAAGATTATGACCACCTGACTAATTTGGACTAGATCCTCCTTTGCCACACAAACGGTGTGTTCTGACTCCTTTCTACAGTATCTGACTCCAGCATGCACGTCTTCAGCAGTTTGAGCTCCAGTAAGTCATCTATCAGCTGCCCATGACCCTGCCAACGGTTCACTGGTTTTCCTTTCTTGGATCACTTTTGCTTGGTCCTGACCACTGCAGACCAGGAACACCCCATAAGAGCTGCAGTTTTGGAGCTGCTCTCACCCAGTTGTTTAGCCATCACACTTTGGCTCTTCTCACAGTAGCTACAGTTACAGTATCTTGTTGCAATGGCTGGAAGTGGGTGGGATATTTTAGGCAGCAAGTGAACACTTAGTCCCTGATGTTGATTTGTTGGAATCAGAAGAAAAAAAAAATGGGCAAGTGTAAACATTTGAGTGATTCTGTCCAAATTGTGATGTCTAATCGACTGGGTCAGAGCAACTCCACAAACTGAAGCCCTTGTGGGATGTTACTGGTCTGCAGTGGCCAGGACCGACCAAAAGTGATCCAAGGAGGTAAAACCAGTGAACCAGCAACAGGGGAGTGAAGGCTGGCCTGTGTAGTCTGATCCAACAGAAGAGCTAGTGTAGATCAACCTGCTGAGAAGGTTAATGCTGGTTCAGATAGACGGGTGCCAGAATACACAGCAAAAAAGATGGACCTACTCAATATTAGACAGTTGGTCCTAATAAAGTTAAATCCAGTGTGTGACCTCTTCCACCAACATCCAGGTGTCTGTTGTAATCCGAAGCGATGCCTTTCTCATGTGTTCACCCACATCGTTATGACTCATTAGCAACAGGACTGACTTTTCTCAAACTCTGTGGTCTTTAGCAAACATCAGCATGCAGAGAGTTTAGTAAGGACTGTGATATTCCCACCCCTCATACTTACAAAAGCCCTCTCATAGCGGTGTATGTGAACATCTGCAGTGAGTGAAAATACCCAGATGACGCCAGTGTGTGTGTGTGTGTGTGTGTGTGTGTGTGGTCATACAACCATTTAATTAAAAGTGTGGAAACTCTGAACTTACACATATTCGTATTTGTGGTTTTAAGTGGAAATAAAACTATTTATAGAATTACATGAAGAATAGTAAATCTACATTTCATATACTGATCTCTCAGAACTTTCACATTGTGTGTGTGTGTGTGTGTGTGTGTGTGTGTGTGTGTGTGTGACACAACATTGCTTGTAGTCTCTGAGGTTTTTTTCATTGTAGCCACATTTCATGTTTACGGTTCTTACTGTTTACAGTTGTTGTGTTGTCTGCATTTCCAGTTGCTTGCACTACTGTTTACTGATTACTGGTTGTTGGTCTGAGTTTTTTACGCACAAAGACCATCTCTAAGGTTTACTGAGAATGGCATGAAAAAGAGAAAATGTCTCGTTGATGTCAGAGGTCAGAGGTCAGAGGAGAACAGCCCGACTGGAGTTCTACGAGAACTCAAACAACATCTGTGTGTTACACCCGAGGTCTGCTGAAGAGCGTCTCTGAACACACGACACGTGGAACCTTGAAGCAGATGTGCTACAGCAGCAGAAGACCACACCGGGTGTCACTCCTGTCAGATAAGAACAGGAACCTTGAGGGTACAGGTCACATGGTACCACCAACAGAAGATCAGAAAAACATCACCTGGTCTGAAGAGTCTCGATTTCTGCTGCGACATTCAGATGGTTGGATCAGAATTTGATGTAAACAACATGACTGTAGCCTAAATACGCAGTGATGAAGACTGACCTGATCTCCTCCAAGCACATGGATATGTTTATGGCTACAGACAAGATATTCACAACTTCTGGTTTTACATAAAGTGAAGATCCAGGATTATTATCCTGCTATTTCAGGGGATCATGCTCCAACTGTGAATGGTCAAATTCCAATGCAGAAGCTTCAACATCCCTGGATTTATGGATCCCTGGCTGTACCGATATACTGACTTATTTTTGACCAGAGGGTCGTGGCACCACCTCACAGCTCCAGGGTTCCTGGTTCAGTCCTGGGGATTTGTGTGGAGTTTCACAGCTTTGTACCAGGTCTTGGTGAGTTTCTCCCAGGTTTCCCAACTACAGTGGGGTGACACGTTGGTGTAGTGATTAGCACTGTCGCCTTGCACCGTCCGGGTTCGATTCCCGTCTCTGTGTGCATGGAGTTTGCATGTTCTCCCTGTGCTTGGTGGGTTTCCTCCTGGTACTCCGGTTTCCTCCCACAGTCCAAAGACATGCAGTGGCTAATTGCCGTTCCCAAATTGCCCGTAGTGTGTGTGTGTTCCTTACAGGGTCAGAGTGCAGAGTCAGCCAGGATACAGCGCCCCCTAAAGCACATAGGGTTAAAGCTTGAATTGTTGCTCTTGGCTTGAACCGTCCAATCAATAATCTGGAGTTTTAGGTTTATGAGCCATCATGGTCCCTTATCATAATACAATTCGAATCGAAGCAGATTATCTTAAGTGTGCAGCTGCACTGTATAAACCCGTCAGTGTATTAGCACAGATTAAGGATGAATCATTGTAGACTGACAGATTAAAACAGGTTTGACATAAAATGCGAGGACCTGCAATTGTGTTTTTTTTTTTTCTTTATTGCCAGTAAAACTTTTTAACACTTTTGTTTTCATGGAGTCAGAACTTCCTCGTATGTTAGGTAAAGCCAGATTGGTTGCAGGGGATTTTTTTTTTGCACAAAGCCCTCGCCTCACCTCACCTCAGGTTTCTCACATATGCGGTTTGAGTGAGAACAAACAAGTTCTTTTTTTCTCTCTATGTCTGCTACCCCTTCCCAGGTGGTGGTGGGTGTAAACAGTAGACTGTGTTAAAATGCTGATCTTCATAGACAGAAACCAGTCATTATAAAATGGATGTTTAATTAAGGGTTAAACTATGCAGTACAGACTGTTACAGATTTACATTTACATTTGTGGTTATTTCTTGAATTTTTATGTGTTTTACAGCCACCACAAGTTTAACGCAGGTGATTAAGACAATTTTATTAAAAATATGCACAAGAGATATTAAATAAGAATGAAAAGAGAGAAACACAAAATAATATCGTATCGAGACAGTCAGAGTTGAACGTTAGTGTCAGAGGAAGTTCAAGTCCGCCTCAAGTGCCACAAAGATGATTAAATCAATGTAATTTTTATCATTAACATGCTACATGCACAAAATGGAAAACACAGGAGTTCCAGTAGATCCAGTAGACGCTGACTGGTGCAGTCGAGTGTTTGAGATATACACAGTGATTTTCAGCCGCAGTTAACAGGCTGGCGAAAAGATAGATATCGGTATACGCTATTCAAAACGAACTGATGACTCTGACATTCGAACCCAGCAGAACATCCAGATAACGTTCTGTCAGTTAGATAAGTGACTAGTCACCAGCTCACGCTTTCTCATAAAGCTAGCATGAATTTAAATTTCTGCACACATTCGTACTGTACATTCATTTACACCTCCGCTAGATATGATCCAGTGAGGTGGGAGATACCTGGAGAAAACTCACCTGGATGTAAGATCCAACCCCAGGATGCCTAAAGCTGGGAGCTGAAGCTGTGCACATTTCCAGTACATTTTAATGCAGTTAGGACCCCCGTAAGCTAATCCTTGTATATGTCAAATGTTTGGGAAACAAGGCACATTGAGGGTTGATAAAGGCTCCAGAATTCCAGCAGAGAGCTGACAAGGTGTCTAAACTTATACTGTAAGTCACAAGTAGACAGCAGTTATATAACACTAAAGTAAGGTGTATACAGTGCCAGAGTCGTGATGTGAGGGCGGACGGAATAGGATGCTGGGAAACATCTGTAGGCTCACAGTTATGATCGGATGACAAAACTGAAAAGAGAATATTGTTTTACAGTAGTTCTGTATGGTGAAATTTGGTGCTCATGTGAAATGGAATCCAGTGGAGAAAAGAGCTGCCGTTTCCTGCTGAGGTGGTGGGATAGAGGGACGGCTTCCAACATCATAGTTTCTCCTTCCTGGTGTAAACTTCTTCCAGTAGAAGGCAACGGATGGTGTGTAGGAGGGCTGCTTGGTGTTGGACTCCAGATTAGAATGGTGTAGGACAATAGTGAAGGCTTTTTCTGAGGTCGCTGAATGCCTCGTGGGTAACTGCTAACCAAGAGCGCCTACATGGAGCATCTTTAAAGAGTACTGTGGGAAAGGAGGCAAGTACACAAACACATGAATGAGAGAAGTTTGTACTGTAAATCCCGAGAATCACTACAGTTGCTTTTTAATGGGGTTAAGTCATGATCACTCTACCAAACTTTCACTTGGCATCCTTCACCACTGCACATTCCAACATGCATGTTCCCAAAAGTATTAATGATGAAAGTCTGAAACATAGACATCAAGACATGTTACTTCATAAAAAAAACATGCAATGCCTTATAGCAGGACCAACAATAACAATAATTATTATAATAATTGAAATTGAATGGTCAATATAGAACCATAAACCTTCTCTTTTATTTATCACTTAATGGACTCGAAAGGTCAAATTAATAAAAATGTCTCTTTCATAGACCAGGGATCATCTAAAGCCCCCTCGGCACAGTACAAAGGGTGATGTGGTGGAAAGTCAAAACCTCCTTCAGGGTGGGCTTCTCTAAATGGATGTTTACCTCGCTGTCCAGATGCTACATGATAAAGTTCTCAACAGCCTCCTAGTGTACAACGTCTCCTCCCATTTGGAGTAAAATTAGCAAATACCTAAAAGACTTTGATTAGATAATTACTGCAGTATTTCAGCTTCAACAATTCTTTTAATATTAACTGGTGCATTTCCATGTACACACACATGAAGCGATGCACCCATCATGCCAACACTGCCAACACTGTGAATGCACATAATCAAAGCTAAAGGCGAGCCAATGAAATATTAGAACATGTAATATTAGAACAGCTTTTTTTGGCCAAGTATTGTGTGTGTGTGTGTGTGTGTGTGTGTGTGTATATGATACCTAAGAAGTAAACAGGATCTGAGCTTAAGTGCACTAAATAATGCTGATATGCTTTTAGGAGGTGAATCACTCGAAATGTATCAAACTGTGATTATTTTACTCTTGGCGTCTCGTGTCCAACATTTTTTTTTGCCTCATTTGCAAAACTAATTATCCAACCGGAAATGACCTCTTCAGAGGCTTTAGAGATTTGTCACGGTAGGCCAATTCAGTTTGGAGCGCTTCCCGGAGGACATGATGAAAAAGTGATAAGCGCTCATTTGTTGTATCTAAAACTAAAGACCATATCGTGCCGCTCTCTTCGGACCCTACAGTTTTTGCTCCTCCATGCTCCTTCCCTCTGTTGGATGAGGAAAGGCACAAACCTGTCTATATGAGGTCTCACTCTAGATGTCGGGTGTCAGAGTGAAAACAAAATCATCAGGTCGAGAGAATTATCTCCAGAGTCAGAGATCAGAAAAAATTACCTGTGAGTCATAGATTTGATAACAGAAACATTCTGCAGCATTAAAAAAAGCAGCCAAGAGCAACGGTAGCCTCCATCATTCTCAAATGGGTCAGACAGGCAACAAAGAACCCAAGGGTCGCTATAAATCAGATCCTGAGTTCTCTTGTGGAGATGGGAGAGACTTACAGAAGGACAACCATCACTCCACCAATCAGGCCTGTAAGGTTGAGCGGCCAGGCAGAAGCCATTCGTCATGAAGTCACATGACCACCAGCCAAAAAAAAGCACCTAAAAGATTCTCAGCCCATGGGAAACAAAACCCTCTGGTCTGATGACACAAAGATCGAGCCGTTTGTAATCAGGAAGTCACCTTTTCTACAGTCAGTCACGGTGGTGCAGCAGCATGTTGTGGGGGGGTGTTTCTGAGACTGGGAGATTAGTCAGTATAAATGGAGAAATATAGAGAGCTATCCTAAGTGAAAACCTTCTCCACAGTGCTCAGGATCTCAGGCCTGGGGTTTACAGTTCACCAAGACTACTGTATGAGCTGAGGAACACCACCAAGAAAACACGAGGAGTGGCTTCAGAATAATTCTGTGAAAGTCCTGGAGCTGCCCAGCCGGAGTCCTGAAAATGGCTGAACACAGACGCTGAACATCCAGATTGGTTGAACTTAAATGATTTGCCAGGGAGAATGAAAGAAACTTCCAAAAGAACAGTGTGCTGATGATTCACAAGCAGACTCGAGACTGTCACTGCTGCCAACAGAGCTTTAACCAAGTGCTAAGTGATGGGTGTTAATACTTATGTAAATGGAATATTTCAGTCTTTAGTTTTTTTTTATATATACAGTATATATAAATTAACAAAAAATGCCAGTTATCTGTTTTTTGTGAAGTATTGTGTGTAGAATGATGAGGAAGTGAGGTTTTTAAACCATTTTAAGATGTGTGTGGAACTTGAAAGGGTCTGAAAACATTCTGTGTAAACCGAGCAACAAGATCCCTCCACATCCTGTAGCATAGCGTTGAGGACTGAATGCAAGAGTATTGAAACATGCACTAGTAAGCAAGAAAGGTGTAAGACAAGCGAATAGTAAAGAGAATGGCTTCACACTGAATCGACTTTTTATTACACGGGAGAGAAGACGAGAGCCCGAGGCATATTTATGACATTTCTGCACCCTACACTACTGTATGCTTCTGTGCTTTAACTCAGCTACTGGCTTTTACGGATAAGAACTGCTTGGCTTAAATTCGATTTTGCAATAACATTTATTCCAATTGCCAGAGAGAAGACATATTTTTAGAAGATATGTGGTTTTATCAGAGAATCACAAACTGTTGAAACAGATGAGTTACTAAATGGTTCCAAGCAGGAAGTGAACTTGCCCACTGAAGTACGGACTTGTTCCAGTCTGTGTAATAAATGAGTACAGTCGTGTTCATTCAATTCAATTCCATTCCATCCAATCTAATTTTATTTATTATTTATTAAATGATTCCTGAGACGTCGGGAGAACAAACCTTGAGATGAACCAGACTCAAAAGGAAACCCATTCTCATTTAGGTGATACAGGACAGTACAACTGCTAATGATTCCCTTCTAGAGCTGTGAGCTCTGAGGTCAAAAGTGCAATTTTATCACCGATATCTCAGGAGTGCCCTATGTAGCTCGACAGGGAGAGAGAGAGAGATAATGCTAAATGTCACACAGTGTATAATGTGAATGTACAGTATATTTAGTGTAGAGTGCAAGCAGAGACTCCGGCAGGACTAACTATGACATCATAACTAAAAGGGAGAGCCAGAA
>JAQMYJ010000011.1:64971-77974 GCA_030014305.1 Clarias laeviceps | reverse complement strand
CTCAGTACTGCGGACCGTACAGACCGACTCTCACACACACTGAGACACACAGTTAGTCTCATTAACCACTGGACAACCACTTTTTCACCTAGTGCAACAAACTATGAAGATTTTACCATTCCTTGTTTGTTATCCTTTGCTCAGGCTGTGCTTGATTTATCGATGATTCAATATGAAAGCTTTTTACGAAGAATGCTTAATCATGACAGAACTTGTTATATTTCCACTGGAACATACTGACTCAGAAGAAGATAATTTGGCAGTGTGGAACAGGTCACTAATTTCCATTCCAACATTCTGTCATGCTGGATTTTCTCCATTTAAAAAAAAATATTGATTTGTTGTAATCATCATTGTGTATTTATTATTATTTTTTTCTATTTTTAGCCTCGGATAAATTTGCATGAATTCAGACCATGTAACAGGGTTAAGACTTTCTTTTCTAGTGCTGAAATTGTGCATTCTTATGACACACTTTCCAAACAGAATCCATTCCCGCTTGCATTTAGCTGCAACATGTGGCGCTTTGGTAGAGCCGTGTGCATGCACTGTACAGATCAGAATATCGAGTCAGCATGATTCACCTTTATTAAGGCATAGGATCTGACTGCAGGCAGCAAATCGTCCAGCAGCAGAGCGTGCATGAGCAGATCCGTCTATACTCAGTGCCACCAAATGAACAGGAAGCACCAAGTATATTGATGTTTGATGTTAATATTGCTTGTCACAGGCTGAAAAACCTGTTAATCCTGTGGTAAAATCTCCGTACTTGAAAAATCCTCTGTGAGACTTCAGGAGTAGGCAGTAGAAGAGAGGTTACGGGATGGCACGTTGTAAGTCATGCTGTATAAATAGCATGTCATGTGGCGTCAAGGTTGTCAAACAAGTAGCTTGTTTATTTGGGTCATTGCAGTTTCAGTGAATGAAAGCCTTTTCTGATAAACATATGCTTTGATGGATTACGGGTAAAGATGGTGGTACACTGCCAAAGCCATGCCTACAAATAAACACCTACAGTACATACGTCCTCCTGGGGTGGGCTTTCCACTCTATTTCTCAACAGAGGGTCAATTTGCCAAAATATATTAAAAAGATGACTAGATTGTGAGATGATGCTGTAAGTAAGTGTGTGTTCTGGTCTGTTCCATGACATTGTGTGTGTTTGATTGAATTGTACTTTCACAAACTCCTCGGAAAATTTCAATTCAATTCAATTCAATTTTATTTGTATAGCGCTTTTAACAATTGGCATTGTCCCAAAGCAGCTTTACACAATAACACTATTAGGAAAACACTATTGAACACAGCAAAACCCTTGTTTCCATGGTGAGACACCACACATGCTCCCCCCCATCAATCATTCGCTTCTTACCTGATGGTGTTCAGCTGTTTTATGTTAGTTCTTGAATAGTTTGCTCAGTTATACCAAGTTGTTCCTGTTAAACATTGCACAGTGTATATTGTCAGTTTGTTACCTCATTTCTGTGTTTCTTAGTTTTGGTTCTTCTGGTTATAAATAGTTGTTTATGTTGTCTCTTCCTCTCAACAAGATTTTAATGCTGATAATCAAGACACTTTAAATAAAGCAATAAGATTATGAGCAATGAGTTTTTATGTACTTCCGTTTCTCCTCTTCATGAAACCATGGCTCCTTCCTAAAATACTCAAGCTCTTATCGTGTAAATTCCTGAAGAACAATACCAGTTTTGGGGGTATATTTTTTTGGGCCCATTAAACAGGTTTCAAGGGCAAAAAATGTTCACCTTTGACTCAACTCTTACAGTGGAAAGTGCGGTTTAATCAGATTGATGAGGCCGTTTCTTACTGTAATAATGAAGTAATCTCAGGAACATTTGTTCTTTGATTGTGCTTTGCCAGAGTTAAAGTACAATATGATTCCTACAGGCCCAGAGAGACAGGTTGGACCACCTCTGGCTGTGCTCCTCTGGATTAATTGCCCATGCTCATGCCTGCATCATGCCCGTTAACCAGTAATGAGCTTGTTGGCATGGCAGTGTGGGTCTGCCTGTCCCTGTACTCCATAACACTTTCTCTGGAAATTCAGACATAGAAAAGCAGCTTGTCTTCCACTTAAAGGTGACAACTGACCTCCACTGGGTTCCTCTCTCCTCCTGTAAAAGCATGATCTTAACAGGTTTAGTTCATAAGAAGCCGTTGAGTATTTAGTAGGATGAGGATATTCATAACCGAGAGATGGTTAGATATTGATCTCATCCATAGATCAATGATATTTATTATAAAACATAAAATGTAATATACCGCTAAAATCTAAATGATCAACAATGAAAAAGTAAAATATAGACTGTTTGTGTTAGATAGGATTACTCAGGATTTATGGCATTAATAAATCAGATTTCAATGAAATTGTTAAAGAAACCTTAAAATAAGGATATGATAATATTATACAGTATAAACACAGCAGTCCTGAAAAACAGAAGGATCCAGAAAAACTCCATAAATGTGATAACCTGGTGATTCAGTACATTCAGCTGACCACATTTATTGGTTGCTGAGTCTAGACCTGAGCAACTGAAGCAACCCCAGATCATAACACTGCCTCCAGAGGCTTGTATGTCACAATGCTCTTACTTTTACTATTAAACACAGCTGTGATTCCTACTGTCATTTATTTATTTATTAATTTATATGATGGACTTTAACCCAGCGTTTAAGTGATCTCTGATCATTTTTTTCTGATGGTTGGCAGTTCAGCACTATACTTCCCTGTTTAAATAATTATTTGAAAAGCTCCTAAATCAAATAAAAATCGTATTCGTCACAGACACAAGTTTCACTACAATTAAATAGATTGCACTATAGAGTGCAATTGAAAAAAAAAATCTTTCAATAAAAATACAATTATCTTAAAAAGTATATATTTATAATACTTATAAATGCTATAATACTTTTTATATTTATAATACTTATAATATTTAGGCTGGAAAGTTACAATATTTACAAAAGTTAGAAAATAAAATACAAACAAATTTAATAGACACTTAATATTAACCTAATTCCAGTAATTATAATGTTTTCATTGTTTGATGCAGGTCATTAATTTGATGCTTCTAAAATGGGGACCTTTTTTTTGGCTTGATGATATAGATATGCACTATAAATATGTGGAATATATTAGTCAAGCTATTTTCATATCTCAAGATTTTTTGTATGGGTCAACTTCCTGTTTGATGCTGACCCAGCCCTGATACATTTACATTGAGGCATTTGGCAGACGCTCTTATCCAGAGTGACTTACAAAAGTGCTTTGAAGTTTCTGTCACTTGGATTACCAGGTTACTAACTATAATCAATTAGATGTTTTTTCTCTCATCAAGCAGTTCCATTACAAGGATTTATAAGGTAATATAAACTTTAACTTTCAGTCACTAAATTCACCTGATGTCCTAATATATCTGAATCTATTATCTTACCTTCTCTTTATATTAAACCAAAAAATAATAATGTGAATGGGATCTCTGATTGCTTCTGTCCAGTCTCCAGCAGGGTGCCAACACTTCCAGAGACCCAGAGATTATTACAGTTTCCAGGAAACCAGCAGGAAGCCCTGAAACACTGTGAGTTCAGTTCAGTTTCTCCTGAAGAAGCGTCTAACAGAAGCAGTAAGAGCCCAGGGTTCTCCTGCAGTTCCTGGGAGACTGAAGTCTATGAGAACTCCTTCAGATGAACTCGTTCTATAAACAGCTGTGTTCTGCCGTATGGAACACCACAGCACTATTAAATACTGCATGCTGACGTGTTTGATACGGGAATATCCGGACGCCTGAGTCGTTATTAATGCCCGTGTCACTGGAAAACAATACAGCTGTAAATAAGAGGCAGGGTTTGGTGCGCATGCGCGTTCGGCGCTCTGGCCCGTATCAGGCAGTTCAGAGTCTTTGATCCGAGTTTAATAACTCTGAGGCGCGGGAGTGACGTCATGCAGCGTGACCCTGCCTCGCGTTCTCTCACCTGTCCGCACCTCGGGGTGCTTTTATTTTTAATCCCGACGCACAGCGCGAGCTTCCCGCTTCTCTTCCGTTAGCGCGCGCACTTCGCCCGGTTTATCATCTACCAGAGAGAGCTGCGCCATTTCCCCCCCCCTCCTCCTCCTCCCGCCCCCTCGCAACTTTTTTATTTCTTTTAACTTCAACTTTAATCATCAGAGCGCAACAAGATCAGAAGAAACAAACTCGATACAATGTAACAAAGGTGCGCGCGTGTCAGGCGGGACCGTGCTCCATTCCACAGTTTTGTGCACTTTTGGATAACGGAGTGTGTGTGTGTGTGTGTGTGAGAGAGAGAGTTTGTGGAATTCTGCGTCCAAGCTGACGTCTGATCCAGGCATGACGCGTCTGATCTGATGACACAGACTTGGGTTGTTTTGGGAGCGCTTTCACAGCCGGTGTGTGTGTGTGTGTGTGTGCGCGCAGGGTTTGGAGAGGAGTTCACACTGCCAACACCCCGCTAGACATGTGAGTCCGTCTGCCTGCCTGTCTGTCTGTCTGTTTCTCAGTCTGTCTATGGTTTCGCGTCTAATCTTTTGAGTCGGAAGCGTCTTACGTAACGCGCGTGCATGCGCGCGCGTGTGTGTGATGTGTGTGTGATGTGTAACAGCTCGAGCCGGAGCGCGCTGACGGTCTGATCTCTGCGCATCAGACTGCTTTAACTCAGACCAGATTTTACAGGTTTAAAGGGGTTGAGCTAGATAAATATCCCCTGTGTGTGTGAGAGAGAGTGTGTGTGTGTGTGTGTGTGTGTTTGCGTGCGTGCGGGGGAAGTAAAGACGCAGCTCGTGAATCCAAGAAGACTCACTCGGATTTTTTCCCCGTTTTCTTTCCCCAGGACAGACTGAAATGATCTCGGTCACTTCCTGAATATTTGTCGCAGGTACGAACACACCCGTCTCTCCTTCTTGTCTTCTTTCTTTTCACTGTTTCTCTCTTTCATTTCTCTGACTCCACAACAACAACTTCATGCCATCTGTCAGAGTAGATCGGATCGGATCTAAAGTGACAGCTGTGGGACTGGATCCCGTGGATTAGACCCAGCACTGTGACCCATGGGGATCCACCCCGCGCTGAGATTAGGGGATTCTGATCTATATTTCCGAGCTGTTTGACGAGTTCCCGCCTCGGTAAACCTGGGCTTTGGACTGCAGTAGCTCTGCACAGCCAACAGGTTGCACTAATTCTGTATGTGATATTTATTAATCATGCGTTACAGATTTTTTAACATTTTGCACTTTGGAAAGAGTTTACTAAGAGCCACAGATGGTCTCAGGGAGATTCACAGATGCTAATGAGTTGTTATAGCGTGCAGCATAAACTCAGACACATGACATTCATGCCTTTTTTAAGTCTATTTTTTGTCTCCTTAGAAAACTCTATTACATTAATAATCACTGTTAATGTTAATAATCAATTAACATTAATATAATATTATTCAAACGACATTACTGTGTTCTTGTGTTTATGTATTATATCAGTTAATAAATATATAAGTTGTACATGAAAACACAGACATTCACCAAAATGTTTTGGCTGCTGACATTATTCTTTATTCTTTATTTCTTGTTTAATTTCATTCATTAATTACATGCGGGAACACATGCAGGTATCAGTGTCGTCGTGGTTATTCTTGATTACTTTCATGGTGTTTATCATGTTAGTCATACGGTGGTGATGATGAGAGCCTGGTTAACTTAAAGGAAAATGGCATAATGGAAAACAAATAAAGAAACCCTAAAACGTTTTTAGTTTAAACAAACCAGGAACTGGTGTTAATATGACACAGTGTTTTAAACACACATTTAGACGAGTGAAGGTTCACATGACGGTAAATGTCTTTTTCTTCGTAAAGTGTCTCTGGCTCTAAAAGGTTGTTTTTTATGTTACTGAATAAAATACTGAATAAGTGCTGCTTATCATTGAGAGACAAATTTTTCAGGAAACTGTGTATCAAGCTGTGCATTGTCTAGTATTTAGACTGGAGAGAGTTGTATTATTTTTATCAGAATTGTACTATTGTAGATAGTTGTAATAATAATGATCATTAATATTATTATTATTGACAAATAAAGGCAAATGTGTCCTCTGTCAGATGTTCTTTAGTTACTGATGACCTTATCTTTCCGTGTCACAGCCTTGAGAGATGGATTGTTGGCTGAACCTCAGCAATAATCCAGCCAAGAATATATCTTTATCCACGAGAGGCCTGCTGCAGACCCCAGGGAGCACCGTACCCACCAGCTCCTCTTCCACTGACGTCTCGAATGGACTGAGCAGCGTTAACGTTCACAGGGAGCCACAGATGGGACAAAACAACCAGGAGCAGGACACTAAAGCCTCCAAGATGCAGCAAAGGCCAAAGGACGGCTTTCATCTCAAGGATAACCTGACACTTTTGGACGAGAGCATCGCGGATTTAAACCGTACCTCAGACGACTTCAGAACCCCGGACACATTCACTTTCAAAATGGAGGAGTTTTCCCCCTTGGGTAAATCTGACTATGACTTCAGCTCCTATGACCAGACAGAAAAAGATGAGTCTGGAAACGAGAGACTGATAGAAGAGAACACGATGGATATCCTACAGAGTCTGGAGCTACCTGGATCTCTTTCAGACCTCAGCGAGTTTTGTGTGACAAACGATGATGCTTTTTTCCCGTCCCTGGCTGTGGAGGACGCACCGCTCGTAGGCAGCGGCATGCTGAAGGAGACTAAACCTGCTCTGGCTGGAGAAAGCATTAACGGAAATGATAAAGCACATCCACAGCAGACTCTGGAACAAAACGTTAATGTTCCTGTCATAAAGACGGAGAAGGATGCTGATTTTATTCAGTTGTGCACACCTGGTGTGATCAAGCAGGAAAACGAGAGGAGAGGGTACTGTCAGATGGCAGCGATGCCCGGGCATCCTGTCGCGTCCATCAGTCTGAGCATGGACAGCCAGTCATACCACTATGGAATCAGTAGCTCTTTACCGGACCAGAAGCCGGTGTTGGGCTTGTTTGGCACTTTGCCCCCTGGCGCTGATGACTGGCTTCAGGGAAATGGTTTTGGCGATGTGTCAGGGATTCAGAGTGCCAGCAAGTCTCAGCCGTGTTCCTCCACCTACACCTACAGCAGGTAGGACTATGTGTGTGCATGGGCGTGTGTGTGGAGGGGGGTTGGGTGGGTAGGGGGGTCAAAACAGAGCTGAAAGAAGTACAAATGCTAAACAGTTGTTTTGTTAATTAAACTCAAGGATGATTTAATTAACAGCACATATGTATGAAAATATGTTCTGTTTTTGTCATTTACCAAAAGAAATTAAATATATTTTATTCATGCCATAAAACAGGCATTAACATCATAACGCCGTCTCTGGGTGAAGACGGCTGCTGACAAAGGACGTGCATTCATTTGTCAGTCAGCACATTTTCCCCTTTTTTGCAGAATGATTTAAGCATTTGTCTACATTATTTTAGTTTTTTGTCTCTAGAATCCTTTATGGTGAATAATCTGGACATGGCACAGGCACAGTTTCTGCCCCAGAATCTCCTCCAATTTAAAGTAATTGATCAGAAGTGACTGACTCGGGATGGAGTAACAACAGAATTAACATAAAGGGCCGATAATAAGGTGGAATAAGGAGAGAGAAACGTTTGCTTAAATGATTAAATGATATGGAGGAAACAGAAACAACACGTTTTTAATATATATATATTTTTTTATTTAAGAGTTTTTGTTCTTCCAACTTGAGATTTGCACATTAGCACTTTTAAAGCTACTAGGATTAACATAATAAAAAATAAAAAAAAGTCATATAATCAGGGCTGCACAATTTAATAAAAAACAACCACGTTGTGATTATTTTGACATGTTTTCCATTTGTGATTTAAACTTCTATATTTAACTATTAAATATAACATTTTGTATTTAAGTGTATTTATCTAGACTAACGGCAATGAGCTCAGTAAGAGGATGCGTGGCAATATCCGAATTATGAAGATTTTAATTTGGTATTTATTTATCAACCCAAAAGTATTTAAAAAAATAAATAAATACTTAAATTGCTGACAAACTTTACATAAATTCCCAACTATGCATCTATTTTTGTATGCATTCTTACACAATTAGTTATACAGAACTAAATATAATACCAAAAACATTATATTTATATATAGAAGATTATATAAATATAAAGAATATATAAAGAAGATTATAACATCTAGTCCTATCCTTTTTCATTTGTTACCGAATTTAATAATTTTTTCCCTCTGATATCCAATCAGCCACATTTTATTCTTATATCAAGCAAAAACTGCTAATGAATGCAAATTGATGGTAAAATGCAGTGAAGCGTCAGAGCCTCAGACTTCTTGTGAACCAGCCAGTGACTCAGATATTCATCATTCCTACACCTGAGCCTCAGGCCAGAGAAGAGCCTTGAAGTCCATGTCCTCCTTATGACCTGAGATCTGGTGGGTCAAGTCCTGCTGTGTATGTTGTAAGTCGCTCTGGATGAAAGCGTCTGCCAAATGTCTAAATTTAAATCTGTTTTTAATCAGAGCAGAGTTCGCTAAGTGTCTTCAGGAAGGAGCTGGTCAGTTCTCAGCAGCTGTGGGCAAGAGGTGGTGGTGGAGGAGACATGGGTTAAAAACATGCTGTGCTGCTGCGTTCTGGATCAGTTTCAGGGGTCAGATGGTGCACAGGGCAGACCTGCCGGGGGGAAGGGCGAGTAATCCAGTTGTGAGCCGGCAATGCAATAATTAAGCACCTGAGTGACCTTTGGGGGTAAACATGGCCTCCTGATCCTCCTGACGCTGTAAAGGAGAAGCCAGTCAGGTTAACCATGTGAGGTGAGAAGGATGGTTGGTTGCCCATGACAACTCCAAGGCTGCATGGTGTGATCCGAGAGTGTTGGCATTAATGATTGGCATCATTTTACTAGTGTATCTGTTTGTCTAGGAGACACTCTGGTGTTTGCAGGAACCTTTTTATAAAGAGTAGTTTTCTCTCTATATTGCTTCAGGTTCTCAGTAAAAGCGACCTGTGGACGTGACTCGAAACTGTTAGTGCTATTAAATGCCTTAATGTTATCTGTGCGAGTTACTTAGATGTGGGTTTAATATGTACAGAGCAGAACAGATTTTATTTATTGCTATGACTTCATGGAGTGATTTAACGTCAACATAAAAAAATAAAAAAGCTCTATTCTGATAAACAGTCAGATAATAATCTGTAGTTGTCATTTCTAAAGCTGAGATGTTTGTTGAACTGAACCGTCGATCTGATTTAATTTCCATGGCGGCATCGGTAGACAGTGTCCGCTCCTTTCAGAGGAGTGTGTGTGTGTGTGTGTGTGTGTGTGTGTGTTCAGTGAAAACAGACAGGATTTAAACGACTTAACGTCACGAACACACTCGATGCGCGCGGGACAATAAACAGACTGGCCTGTTTGCACAAGTGTCTGATACGACTTCATTATACACGTCTGGGATCTCAGACAAAATCAATTTGTTCAGAGTCGCTGTTTAATTCAGATGAAAAGATCATAAACAAATTTATAACATAGTTTAAGAATGCAGTGGTGTAGTTTTAGATCAGGATCGATCATTTATTATATATTTACCTACAAACTCATTTTATACATATAGAGGTTCTGCTTTTTTAAAAACAGATTTAGCAAAAAAAAAACAAAAAAAAAACAGGTCAAGCGCTCATGAAGTGTTTTCCTATAATCATCATCATCATCATCATCATCATCACCACATTAAAAAAAAAAAAAAAAAAGATAAACATCCATGACTCATTTTCCATTCTGGCGGGAGTGTGTGCAGAGTTATGTGGCTCAGTGTCATCTTTCACTGAAATCGTCTTAGATTCCCACTGAGCTGAACCGTGGATATGACCTTGATGAAGCTGAGTTGAAGGTATTTATTGGACTGATATTAATCTTTATGTAAGAAATAATATGACGGACCATTCAGTTATTGAAAATAATCCACGGCAGGGTGGTGCGATACGGCACGGCACGGCACGGCTTATCCCTAATCCCAAGAGGATTCATTTTGTATAACTGCAGCCTGGGGTGTAATGATCTAATGATGGTGGAAAAAGAAAAGAGAAAAGTTTGTTTCTGGAATCATTTACATGGTTAAGAAGCATTTTCTTGCCTTCCTCTCTCTCTCTCTCTCTATCTCTCTCTCTCTATCTCTCTATCCCTCTCTCTCTCTCTCTCAAAAAAACAAAAAACAAAACCTCAGCTTTATTTTAATTTCAACAAGAAGCCAAAAAGCGTGATGTCCACTGTCCTGAAGACCGTCCCAGGCTGGGAATCTTTAGAAAGCACTTCCACAATTGTTAGTAAACATTTCCTAACAAACACAAAAATCACCACATCAATTATAAAAAGTTTTATGATATTAAATCAATTTAATCCTAGTTGTAGATTATGTGGAGCGTCTGCCTTACATGATCCAGAGTAAAACCGTTACTATAGGAACGATAATTAGTATTAGAACGAGCGCATCAATATTCTAACCAATAAGATTTCAGAATTCAGGATCGCTGTGGTTTAAATACCGCACGTGTGGCCGATATCAGTCAGGTTCATAAAGACATGAAAAAGTCACGAGGTCTGACAGCATCCACACCCCGTCCCTGAATCCAACAAACCTCATCATCTTGTGAATTCCAGTGTGTGTTTATAATCACAGATCATTTGAATCTTGTCGATCCTCACAAATAGACACGACAGATTATGGCTGGTACACAGTGACTGTACACTCATCTCACTCACTTCACTCGTGTCCCTCCTTCATCACACCATCCTCCTCCTCGCCTGTCCAGACGGGACTAGAACATGACTCTATCAGCATAATTAAAGGCGTGTTTATGTTTTGACATGATGTCAGCAGGTAACTAAATTAAACAACATTCGATTTTTTTTTTACCCTACATGTAGTGAAAAATGTATGATTTATGGATTCAGCTACATTTCATAATACACCTTAAACAAGTTTGGAAATCATATTTTAATGATATTATTAACGAATTAAATACCCCTCCCCCACACACACACAGATTCACATTTTTATATTTGTTTTCACAAATTTGACTTATTTATGTTGTTATCACAGATTCCACAGCAAACAGCATATTTACTTTGACATTTTATGAAATCCAGATGTTTATTTTCTTTAGATAAAGTTGTGGCAGGTTTAGTTGAACACTTTTCACATAATAAAGGAATATCTTTTAACAAAAACTTCATAAACCTACGTGATATCATCACCAACTGTAGGAGGGGAGGGGTGCCAAAACTTTTGAGTATGGCTTGTCATACCTACAGACTGGTTATTAAAGGATGTTGAGTTGCTCCTCCAGTGTATCGTTCTCATGTAAATCCTAAATAGATAAGTTCTATGTGATTAATAAGCTGAAGATCAAAGAAACATTCGACGTTAAAGGTTCGGTTCGGTTCGGCCGCTGCTTTTTATCTACAGAGATCCGTTTCACGGTCCGTCAAACATTGGAGAGGAATCTGGAACTGGAAGAGCCTGGAGCGCGTAATTTGCTCTGGGACGCACCATATCTGAGGATAAACACGTATCAGAGAGGCCTTCAGTATTTCAGTGTTATTGCAGACCCAAAGTCGTTTGGAGCGGTCCGTCCTGTAAACAGATCTGTTGGTTCAGAATCCTGAGAATGTGAAAAAACTGAGCGCTGAACAGATCTGCCGTGCCGAGAAACAAAAACACACGCATCGTTATTTCGTGAAGCGAGTAACCTGCTTTGACCTCTTGAAAAGCTGCACTGTTCCTAATGGACACAGCTAATGGCTGGAACGCGCGTGATAATAGAAGAGAACGCTTGTGTCACGGTGACATTTGTAACACGTGAAGCTTTAGAATGAGTAATAGCATGAGTAAAAACCTGCGCACGTGTTCATTCATGTAGTTATTAAACAGGGTGCACATTATGCAGAAGTGCAGTGTGTAAAATCACACACACAGATTCAGGTTCAGGAAATGCTCACAACAACCCAAAGTCAATCCAGTGAGCATGAAAGCTCTGCAGGCGGAAACGCAGCACCGGCAGGAAGGCTAGGCTAACTGGAATAAGCGCTCTATGGTGAGTAGATAAGCAACGTGGAGCATCGAACATAACCAAAGTCTGATGCAGATGAGATGCAACAGCTGGAAGACCATTTGGGCAGAAATATACTTGCTCTTAACTACGTGTACACGCATGCATGATAACTGACCTGTGCATGCGCCATTTTGTTAAGTGCGAATTCTTTGCTATGTATGCCCCCTGCTGGAATCCTCTGGTAACACGTGCAGTATTTAGGCAAGTATGCAAGCAAATACGCTCACGACGTTGCCGGTTGTCTACGCCAACTCACGGTTTAACAGCGAGTATATTTCCTCCCTTGGGGTTCCACTGCTGTCAGCCAAGAACTGTAATCTGAAGCTGCAAATCTCCTTCCATTCCACCCACGTCGGCCTCGTTAGTGGGCGTGTCCTGACAGCTCGTCTCATCGGCGCTAATTGCACTTGCATTGCTTTGCTTGTATACAGAGAGATAAAGCGTTTCAGATATCCTGATCAAACCAGAAATGTAATTAGGTTACACTCACAACCACCTGAGCTCTCGATCTCGGCTACTGTTCCCTCCATGGCAGGGGTGTCAAACTCATTTTAGGGTGAGGGCCGGATGAGAAGAAATGTGACCATGTGCGGGCCGAATTTGTTTTTTGTTTTTTTAATCATAGTGCATCAAATTATTCATCAGTGCATCAGGAATTCATCAGTCCCTCCTCTTTTTGTAAACATTGATTGTTTTTTTTAAAGCGGATGCTAAAGCATTAACTTTTTCCGTTCGGAGCTGTCCAGTGTATTTATCATATTTCTCTGTGTGTATGTCATAGTGCCGTTTAATGTTGTATTCTTTTTGCACAGCCACGGCTTGTGAGCAGATTAAACATACCGGCT
>JAQMYJ010000011.1:21557-31702 GCA_030014305.1 Clarias laeviceps | reverse complement strand
CTGATCCTGTGTGTTCTCATCACACTGTGTGTGTGTGTGTGTGTGTGTGTGTGTGTGTGTGTGTGTGTAAATGTTGTTACTTTTACTATTAAAAACAGCTCTGCTTTGTACTGGACATGTGACTTTATCAAGCGTGTAAGTGATCTTCCATCACTCTCGTTCAGGACGTGCTGTGTATTTAGTCCTGTTTATCTCAAGCAGGTCTCGGTTCCCTGGTGCAGTAGTGGCTAACAGATTGTTTGTAGACATTTTTGTGTCTCCTGGTCAGCTTCATCTGCAGCATTGTGTGCTCTTTTATGTTTATGTAATGTGTTGTAGGAAGATGCTCTACTGACTCCCCTTGATATTTTCACAGAGAAGAGTTTACACTGTGCTTACGTCATTAAGCATCACCTGGTATCCAAGTGTTTTTGATTGAGTCCATTAGCATGGCGTCAGACCGAGTCCCAGGCCCGGAGTCAGTACTGTCTTAAACCTGCTCAGTCAGTTGTCTTTAATCACATGTCTCTGTTCTAGATTTATTTATTTTTCTTTACAGTTTAAACCCTGTGGTGGTCATGAGGTCTCCCGACCGCGGTAACGTCTTCACCTTCAGCCTGAAAATAAAACTCCTCAGAGAAGGAAACGTTTCCACAGAGACGCTTCACTGCAACCTTACTGTGACTGAGTTGTACTTTTCCAGAAAGCTCGAGACCCATGAAGGAGAATAAAAGTGTTGCCTTGAGGACGGTTTAGAGAGTTTACTGCTCCAAATCGAACAACATGACGCTGTTAGAGAAGCTGATGATGATGATGTGGTTTATAATCCGCGATCTGATCAGCAGGTGTGTTAAAATACAGCTCAGTCAATCTCCAGCTTTAATCACAGCGTTTAAGAGGTTTAATGATCTCCTGGCCTGGTGCATTACAGTCTTACACCAGTCACTCAGAGGCTCACGTCGCACTTTTATTATATGACTTGTACTTGTTGTGATTGTGCACTTCCTGTGAGAGGGTCGCAGATCACCGCTGTGATGTAGTGCAGTCCTGTTACTCACTCCTTTATCGCACATCTCCTGAGCTGAAGCACCAAACCTTTCACCCCGACGTCCATCTGCTCGTGTAAGGAAGATCATTGATTACGAAATAACCACATGCAGAGTTCATTAATTATATTTTTATGTTTTATAAAATATATAATTCATAATTAGATAGATAGATAGACATAAAGGCAGGCAGACAAAAGACAGACGGACAGACATGTAGGCAGATAGACAACCAGCAGATAGACAGGTGGACAGACAGACAAAAGGCAGACAGGCAAATAGACAAGCTGGCAGATAGACGGGCAGACAGACAGGAAGACAGACAGACAAAAGGCAGACAGACAAGCGGGCAGATAGGCAGACAGACAGGTAGACAGATGGTCAGATAGACAGACAGGTAGACAGACAGACAAGCAGGCAGATAGACAGGCACATCAGACAGACAGACAGACAAGTGGACAGACAGACAGTCAGATAGACAGACAGACAGACAGACAAAAGGCAGACAGACGAGCGGGCAGATAGACATGCAGACAGATATGGAGACAGACTGGTAGATAGGCAGACAGGCAGGTAGACAGATGGTCAGATAGACAGGCAGACAGACAGGTACATGGGCAGATGGACAGACAGACAAGTGGACCGACAAAAGGCAGGCAGTCAGGCAGACAGACAGTCAGATAGACAGGTAGACAGACAGTCAGACAGTCAGATAGACAGGTAGACAGACCGACAGGCTGATTGTCCTATTCTATGATGTTGTAAATCAGTAGCCTTCAGCAGTGATTATCTGAAACAATGTGATGTGTCTTTCTCTGTGATGAATGTTATAGACTTGTGATGGATTATTATTATTATTATTATTATTTCCGTCTGGGACGCCTGTGATGGGAGTCGATCTGGGAGTAATTCGGAGTGACTCAGCTTCCTCTTGCGTGTCAGTGACTGCAGCAGTGTTATAATGTGAAGTCCTGCAGGCACAGCACCTGTACTGACCTGACTTTCATCCTCCCTAAAGTCAGCCTGAAAATATAATAATAATAATAATAATAATAATAAATCTCACACCCCTTTTTCCTTTCAGGCCAACACAACTATCTGTGTGCCGGGAGAAACGACTGCATCATAGACAAGATTCGCAGGAAGAACTGTCCGGCCTGCCGCTTTCGCAAATGCCTCCAGACGGGCATGAACCTTGACGGTAGGGATCGCTGTGTGTGTGTGTGTGTGTGTGTGCTTTAATAAGCATCAGTGATACACATTACATACACATAGGATTTAATTTCCTGAGTGTGGGATGGACTTTATAATTTTTAACTGCTGTAATGATTTTAAGAGTTTAAATATAAACTCTTTCAGTAAAATAATTCACTGTGGAGCTGCTTTTAAAGGTTGCTTTGTTTAGCCGTGTGTGAAGGCGTTCAGGGGGCATGAAGGTCAGGATGAGTGTGTAAAGGTAAAGTTGATGCAACCACAGTGGTTTAATCATTAAAGGGGCCGTTCGGCAAGATTTGTCCAAATCAGTCATGATTACGTCTCAAACAGTTTAGAAGGTGTAGTTGAGTAAGATTTGATTTATTTATTTATTTTTTAAGATTAGATTTTTTTTTTTAACACGAAGCTCCGCCCCAGAACCGAATTCTGAAAATCATTACACCGCTACCCCTGTCTTGTTTTTATTTATAAACAACAAACAAACAAACAACAAAAAGGTTTAAACGGAACACTTTAGAGCATCTGCAGACAGACGGAGTGTACGGCGTCTCCGAGCTGCTGATTCTCACACAGAAAGCGCTGCTGGGGTTATTTCTGGTTTTGCTGTGTTTCCCATCATTAAGTGGTTTTTTAAAGTGCAGAGTGATTCACAGGAGAATCATCGGGGCTGCGAGTGCACTTATTAAGAGCAGACTGAAGTGTTCGGGCGTTGGGGAGTTGTATATAAAATGACGGACAGGAGACGCATGTAAACAAAAACAAGTGTTTCGAGCCTTTACACAGATTTCCACACGAGTTTTTTAAGCCACATAACACGCTTAAGCATAACGCCATGGTTTAAACCATATTGTTCTGATTATATCCTACATATTCACCAGATTTTTTATAGAAGTAATATATTGCACCTCTAAAGGCTCTACGCAGCTCTACACTTATCTACAATATAATATTTCAGAAGTTGAAGGGAGCGGATGGTGAAGGTGCTGCTTTTTGTTGTAACTCCAGATTGGAATCGTACAGGAACACACCATGGCTTTTTGTTATATTAATATTTCCCAACACGATTAACTGACCCTAGTGTTGTATAGCCTGTAAATATCATGACTGTTATTCTGTTCCCTCTGTTTCAGCGCGAAAAAACAAGAAGCTGATCCGAATGAAAGGGCAGCAGGCTGCAGCCGAGTCCTCGCCCTTCGTCTCCGGGGAGCATCAGTCGTCTTTGGTGCTCAAGTCCATGCCTCAGCTCGTCCCCACCATGCTGTCTCTGCTGAAGGCCATCGAGCCTGAAATTGTCTACGCTGGCTACGACAGCACCATTCCCGACACCTCCATACGCCTCATGACCACCCTGAACCGACTCGGGGGACGGCAGGTCATCTCCGCCGTCAAGTGGGCCAAAGCCCTGCCAGGTGAGAGTCGGTTCTCTTAAAGTGCAACACCATGACCTGCTGATGCAGAAAACAAGGGTTAAAATGCTTCAGTTTAAGCAGATCGGGAAGGAAAATGATTTTAGAGGATGAAATGAAATGTCTCAAGAGATTAACTCTCGGATCCCAGTTTGGGAAAACACACACCCTGCTGTAAACCAGTTTTTTACCCGAGCTAAAATGTTGCACACAGAGTCCAAATGCTTTAATTAGGACAGAATCTAAAGATGCAGATCAAAATTCATTTTTCTGAGAACGAGATTCTTCTCTCAGTTCTAAACAAGGTGTGTTTTTTCGCTTCCAAATGAAAAATGATGTTTATTATCTGCATTTCAGTTACAACTCAGTATTTATTCTGTGAGTTTTCTGTGACTTCCTGTATTATTTAAAAGGCCGTTAACTTCTGTTAAGTGTGATGAAGTGTTTATTCCTTCAGTCAGAAGGAGGTGATTAATTCTCTATAACAGCGTCTCTGACAGTCGTTTCGGCCGTAACATAAATCACAGGTTTATATTAATGCGCCTGTTCTGATACGGTATCGTTTCTATAGCAACAGCACGATCGCAGGAACCGACGACGCTCTACGTTATCTGACGTTTAAAAATGAGCTGTGTGAGACTGCTGTCCCCCAACACACACACACACACTCACTTACCCTTCCATATTGTCCAAATCACCTTAAATTGCACTGGTTTGTTGTTTTTTTATTTGTGGACGGTGAAAGAAAAAGTACATTTGTGTTCACTCTAAATGTCTTCATCAGTAAATGAACACAAACTGTTTTTGCGAGACCAATTTGACGTGATTTGATTTGGGCCTGTGTTTAAAAAAAAGATTTAATTTCTCAAAAACTGAATGAGGACAAAAGAACTGACAAGGTTTTGTTAATTCTCATATTATGTGTGTGTGTGTGTGTGTGTGTGTGTGTGTGTGTGTTGGAGGTGGTGGGGGTCGTGTCAGAGAGGAAACGAGTGTCTATAGCCGCTAAAGCAAGTTAAAGAACTGACTTGTCTCGTATGTTCCATGACATTAAACGCATCTTTAAAATGTGTTCAGAGGTCATGAAACTGGCATGAGATATAAAAGGGTTAAGGGTTAGAAGAGGAACGCCGCGTTCCCGGCCGAGCTGTTATTCAAAAATAATCGATAATGATATGATGTGTTACTGTCGCACACCGGACTGCATTGACTGAAGTGCGTTATTTGTTACTAATCTGAATGATAAGTGATACGTGTAGAGAGTTTCACTCCCACAAACACTGTGCACCAGACGCCCTTTGACCCTCCTGAGGTTAGAAACATACAGGTGAAGGGCAGGTAGAAATAAACCCTGCAGGTCGTGAAGTCTCGAATGCTGTGCCACAGGGTGAAAACATTCATTCCTCGGTGTCTGGGTTTTATATTGGATTCTAATATCATTTCTACACAGAAGCCTGCAGGCGTTTGTCCATTATAAATGCAGACTTTAAAGCGCATCAGGGATGCTGAAGCTCTCCCGCCAGCAAGAGCATGAGAAAGGCACATGGTTTTTATTTATTTATTTATTTATTATATATGAGCGTCTGCTTAAACAAACACAGCTACAGAAAACCTTTACAAAGTGGAAAAAAGTGAAAACGTATTCCAGCACAAGCAGACGTTATTATACTGCATGTGGATCCTGGTCTTTGGTCTAAAGTACATTCTCATGACTTCCTCATGCAGGTCTGGAGTGAAGGACGTCTCAGAAACGCAGGATAAACCATCAGGAAGCGTCTGTAAAGCACCGTCCTGTTCCTCAGATCCTCAGGGCTTTAGAAATTCATGCGAGGACAAAAACTCATTTTTTTTCGACTCTTTACTCTCATCGAAAAAAATAAATCTGTTGCACCTTCATCATTTTATTGCCAAATACATTCAACAATTATCACAACTATTCACTTTATTAGAAAAGTGTTTAGACTGTTTTTTTGTAAAGCAGAAGTTTGTGTTTATCGAAACATTTGTTTTCATAAAGACACACAGCTTAACCTCTGCATATGAGTTTAATGCATATGAGGTGAAATGTCGTATTGTGAAACACATTGTCCCAGAGGAAATAATGTAAATGCAGATAATTCGTTCCAGACACCCAAAAATATGACCAATATTACCAATTTCCAACCCTATAATTATATTTTTGCATATTAAAACAATCAAAACATTTAGTAAAGACATGTAAATGAGGTAAACTATGAAATAAATAGACATTAAACCTCACTTAACCTTAATTTATGATTCCTCTCGGCATCAGCTGCTTTAAAAACCAAACCGAAAGTGTCTCCCTTTTCTTCTTGCTACTGTCCTTGATAACATTCCTGTGACCCCACGGTGCCACGTCTTCACTAAATCTCACATAAAAATGTAAAATATATATAAACTCACTTCACTTGCCTTTCAATTGACTCTAACAAGTTTTGAACATCTGGACGTACGCGGGACTCAGCCGGTGTTCAGACGCGGTTCGGTCGCTTGAATGCCGAAAATCCTTCCTATGCTGAGACAAATTGCTTCTTCGGTTCTTAAGGCAGAAATTCATTAGGCAGGTCATTTGTTTGTCGAGGTGCCGCTGTACTCAGGTTTTTGGGCGGCAAATAAATAAATAAACGACTGCAATTTTTCTTCTTCCCAAATAGAAACCTATTTCTGTCCTGGACTAAAGGCTTTTACATTCTTTCTCTAATACGAAACGAAAGGAATGTCATGTTTTACAGAAATAATCCAGATTTATTCGTCTTATACCACATACAGTAGTTTTTTTTTTTCAAGCTACTGTAGATCCTGTTGTCACGTATACGATAGCAGCTGTAAATAGTTATTAGATTAAATAAAATTTAGTTCAGTTTTATTTGTATCTCACTTTTACCATCAGTCAAGCAGGTTTACACAATCAAAAGAAAATAATGGAAATATGTATAAAATTGAGTTGTTGTTATTGTGTAGTACAGTGTGTGTGTGTGTGTGTGTGTGTGTGTGTGTAGTCACTGCATTGGCTTGTTATCGTATGGTGAAGCGAGCAGTGAACATCCCTCCACCTGAGATTTCAGATAATCTTTACTGTGAGATTGATCAGCTGCTCCAGGTCGAACCTTCATGTATCTCTTCATTGCTTTGTGCTTCGAGGTTTCCGGAATCTTCACCTGGACGACCAGATGACTCTGCTGCAGTGCTCCTGGCTGTTCCTCATGTCCTTCAGCCTCGGCTGGAGATCTTACCAGCAGTGCAACGGAGGCATGCTGTGCTTCGCCCCCGACCTCGTCATCAACGAGTGAGTCTATTAGTCTGGATTAAAACTCCGTACAAGATCGTGAAGATCCCACTGTACTGTAGTCCGTAGCTGAGAGACTTAAAGCGACACTTAAAGCGGTGATCGTGGACTTCTGTGAGCTCGTATATGTGGAAGAGGGCAGATAGCGACGTCGTCTGATGTTCCTCTGCCCTGTGATGCAACAGGAGCAGCAGTTCATCAAGATTATTAAAGGTGTATTAGAATAATCTCTTATATTTTGTATTAAAAAGATGAATCTGTGTGTGTGTGTGTGTGTTGCAGGGAGAGGATGAAGCTGCCCTACATGAGTGAACAATGTGAGCAGATGCTGAAGATCACCAACGAGCTGGTGCGGCTCCAGGTCTCCTACGACGAGTATCTGTGTATGAAAGTGCTGCTGCTGCTCAGTACAGGTCGGTGCACTCGTCCTCACGCTAGTCTCCAGACCTGTGTGTGTGTGTGTGTGTGTGTGTGTGTGTGTGCGCTCTCCTGCTTTTAGCTTTGAGGTAGAACACACAGGACATTGTTGTGTTTCCATTAAAGCTGGATGGAGATGTGTGTCCTGCTCAGTGTCTCTGAGACAGAGGTGCAGTGATGGACAGTTACATGGAGTGATGCACCATCAGGGAGAGTTCTCACTTTACTTGTACATTAAAATCAATTATCTACACACACACACACACACACACACACACACACACTAACGTTTCTGCTGGTGTGTGTAATTTATCACCCTTTACACAGAAATGTTGATAACAGCAGTGTCTCCTGTACCGCCCCGACCTCCAGTACTTATTTTTTCGATCGCCGGTTCCAATCCCACCATCTGTAGCCGCGAGCTCTGAGTGGGGGAGGGGTGCGGTCTCATGTCGATCGTAGTAGGATTAACCAATCACGTGCATGTGTGCTTTGTTCTCACGCCCTAATGGTGCGAGTGCAGCAGTTTAGGAAGCAGGTCATGGCCCTGACCCTCCCTGTTGGGTTTTCATTTATGGTTGGATTTTATTTGTACAGTAAACTCTGAGCAGTGACCTGAAGAGAGAGGGAGAGGGAGGGGGGGAGGGAGAGAGGGGGGGGGGGGGAGCTGTAACCTTCTGCAGTTTTGAAGGGAATGTGAAAGTTATTTACTGTATTAGTCATTATGTTCAACATATAATCAAATTTTTCCTTCAAGTTACAAAAAAGTCCAATCGGAAAAAAAATCTCTAATTAGTAATAGGAATCACCAGGGGTCACCTGATATGGTATTATCACGATACTTGCTGTGCTGATTTCATTTGTATTGTGATTTTGCTAGTATCACAAATTCATAATAATCCTGATTTAATATATTCTCTTTTAGATAGTGTTATAATTATAAACAAACTTCTGCCCGCAATGTGTGCCAGTGTGTGCCACCTGTAGGATCATTGTGGAACTGCACCATTTTAACCACTGCACCTACAAACGTGTAAATAAAAAATAAACCCATATTGGACTCAGTGTAGTGATGTGTGACGGCCGCACAAAAGAATCGCGATACATAACTGAATCGCCCCACCCCCCCCTTCCCCTCCCCCGTCTCTATTATGTTTTCAGGCCCATCATGTTACCCGACACCACGTGGAAGCCACGCCCTCTTTTCTTCTGCATGACCTGCTCTATCAGGACTCACAGCACTGTCCTGCTTTCTGTCACAGTAAATACAGAATGTTTTAAGTTCATTAACATGGAATAAACTTCACACTGAAAGTGTATGAAACCCAGACTGTATTGTCTGTGTGTAAACAGAACCACGCCCGCACAGCTGTAGTGTAATTTCTCTTCCTCCTCTTCTCTCCTCATGATGGAAACGCTCACTGCCACGCCCTGTAGGCCGGCTCTTCTAAAGTATTCATTTATTTATCACAATTAATTTAAACTAGTAAATCATAAGCAGAATTAAACAGGCCTGTTATATATTAAAGGTTCTTCTTGTTCTTCCAAGTGCCTTGTGCTTGTTCTTTTTAAAAGTTTGTTTGTGTATCATGTCATATTTGTCATTATATTTCTAAGTGAAAGTTGGAGCGTGATGGTGTGAACGCAGAACACGAGCGGACTGAATGAGCGGTCGTTGTTTTTTTTCATGCAGTTTGTTCCAAACGACAAAAGCCACGGTGAAAGAAGAAGCCATTCGCTGCCCGGCCTGGCAGAGAGAGAGAGATACTGTAGTGTTTGTTGTAGAACGCTTCACTTTAACAAGCAGTAAATTAGCTCATTTTATGCCTTTTAAAATTCTCTGACACTGGCTGTATAATGTAAAAAAGATGTGCTCAGGTGTGTGTTGATTACTTCTTAAAGAAATGGAAACTGCCTGTCTATTAAAGAAAATCATGTCTGCTTTAAGAAAAAGAAAAAAACATAACTCTCCTGTTCTCATCACGGGAGTCTGGTCTCTCCATCCTGAAGCTCTTCTTTCTCTCTCTCCTGTTCTCTCGACTCTGCATCGTTCGTTCGGTCGCTGCAGTACCAAAGGACGGACTGAAGAGCCAGGCTGTGTTTGACGAAATCCGCTTGTCCTACATTAAGGAGCTCGGCAAAGCCATCGTCAAACGGGACGAGAACTCCAGCCAGAACTGGCAGAGGTTCTATCAGCTCACCAAGCTTTTGGACTCCATGCAGGAGGTGAGATCATGAGAGAAAATGCAGCAGTGATCAGAAGCCACATAGTTAATATATCACAATGTTTATTAAATCTACTGATGGGACGTGATTGTGTGTTTGTTTTATACTGCACTACATCCAGTGTAAGTTTGTTGAGTTTTTAGGTTTACAGCTTCCATTACAGTACCTGCTGATTTTAGCCTCCAAAAATCGGACATTTACAACAATACACTTTTTTTTTTATTATCTATTTATTTATTTAGCCTTTTATAAGTTCTATTACTATTTCTTAATGAGCGATGTTATGCATACCTTAGAAAAAAAATCACACACTTTAATATTTCATTGTCACCTTTAGCTTTGATTAAACACACACACACATACACACACACACACACACCATGGTGCCCAGTTCATGTGTGTAAATGATTCCTTGTGCTCCCAGAGTCGCTCTCTCACAGTCCTGGAATACACCACGTGCCATGAGGGAAGAAAACCCTCCATAGATGTGATGACCTGGTGATTCAGTACATTCATGTGGTCAGCTGACTTCATTTTATTGCCCCATAA
>JAQMYJ010000010.1:22960552-22972976 GCA_030014305.1 Clarias laeviceps | reverse complement strand
GGGGAAATATCACATTGTGTGCCGCCATAAGCCTTCGAGGGCTTCTGCATCATCATGCAAAACTAGGTCCATACAATAGCCAACATATACTCACATTTCTAGATGCTCTCCATAATATAGTTGTACAGAACAGACCAGATCAGCCCAGGTTTGTGGTGATATGGGATAATGTCAGTTTCCATCGGGCTGCTCTGGTCCAGGCCTGGTTCTCCAACCACAATCAAATTGAAGTGGTATACTTGCCCCCTTACTCACCATTTTTAAACCCTATAGAGGATTTTTTTTCGACTTGGAGATGGCGTGTATATGACCGCCAACCACATGCCCGCATGCCTCTTCTGCAGGCAGTGGAACAGGCATTCAGGTGACAGCAATCCATGGATGGTTTCGACATGCAAGAGGATATTTTCCCCGGTGCCTAGCGGGAGAAGACATTGCTTGCGATGTCGATGAGGTCCTGTGGCCAGACCCCGACAGACGGCGGGATCCATGAGCCCACGTATGCACAATTCTCATGATTTTTTGTGTTTACAGTATAGTGTTTTTTCTATTATTGTATTAAGTTTTTTGTTGCTTTATCTGAATTCATGGTACTGCAATGTAAACAATGAAAATCAAAGACTGCAGTGTTTTATATAAAGTAGACTAGTGTGTTCCCCCTGATCTGAAAGTGTGTTGCATATGATGCAAGTATGTGTCATTTTGTCAACAGAGTTACATTTTGACAAAGGAATGTTAGGTTTTGATAGCAGAGTTTCAATTTGGCACAGATGTGAATGGTATATTTCCCAGTGTTGTATCATGTTTACTTGTGTTTAGAGTTTTGGCACAATGAGCGAAGTTTTGCAAAATGTGTTCAAGCAACGGGCAAAAACTGTAATCACTCAGGCAGAACTTCTGGATGACGCTCAGGTCAGTAGTTCTGTCTGTGTTCCGAGTGCTGGTGTGTGTAGTTTCCGTATTAAATCTTGTGTGTGTCTGTGTGTGTTTGTACCCTTATGGGCTGAAAGTTTAAGTGTATTTACGCTCATGTCTGAACTGTTTTAAGGAGAACTTTATCAACTATATTCTCTTATTTATTCTTCCTATTAATAATTAGGAGTTAATTTGTTTATGAATGAGGTGTTTGTTTAAGAGTGTAATAAACAGGAGAACCTACGTATCTACATATTTTACTTCAGAAGTCACTAATGATGAAGTCATTCACCGGTTTCAGTGAATCAGTCCGGGAGCACGAAGATAAAAAAATGTCTGTACTGTAAAGCCGTCCTGATGGTGAATAATCCTAAATTTAGGGAAATCATCAAATCCTCCACAAGACAGAGTTCACAGTCCAATACAGTGGAAAACAGCTCTGAGACACGACGGTGTCCAGAATTCCTGTCGTGATTTAAATGCACAGAGACGACACTGATACATTTCACTGTCAGATTCATTTCCTTAGGCGCAGTTACAGTTCTTGGCCACATGATGTCAGTGTGGGGGAGCAGAGATTTAGTCCAGTAACTAAACACTAAAACAACCATTTAAAAACAAATTGAACCTTTATTAATGGATTAAACATTTAGTCTGATATTTATAATTGATATTTATAATAATAATAATACTGTTTGTTTTTGTTATTGTTTTGTTCGTTAGAAAAAAAGCCTTTTAGAAACACTGAAAAAGAGCAGATGTAACGATCTGGGAGTTCTGCAGAGGAACAAAACAAAATTGAGTAGAGACACAAACAACAACAACAACACAACTGAACAACACCGAGAGGTCGTCTCTCGCGGCGTCGCTCGTCAGAAAAGAGACGCGCCGGGAAGGTAGAGCCGAGAGCTCCGGGTGCTGGAGACGGACAGCGGCGGTGAGACGGGAGCCACAGAGTACGCTGGGTACGGTACCGCTCGGCACGCAAACGACAACAAACCTGCCCTCTGGCCCACCGCGGGGGGGGAGAAACTGCCCGGGGAACCTGTGCTGTACAACGAGAGATCTGACACACACACACACACACACAGGACAGTGTAGATATAATTACTATTAGAGTGTAGTAGAGACATTTCCACACGTGTTCACTGCTGATCTGCTGCCGGACGTTTGAGATCTCATACAGATGAGATACAACGAGATCAGATTAGATCAGACGAGATCAGACGACATCAGATTAGGACAGACGAGATCAGATTAGATCAGATTAGATCAGATGTACCCCCTTCTGCGCAGCCGTCAGCCGTCGATGCCACACTGATTAGTACTAAATCTGTAGTGCAGCAATAACACTGAGACTGATGAGCAGCAGAGTCGTATTTTTAGGATTTAAAATTAAAAATATGAATGAAATAAATAAATAAGTGCTTGAAAGCACACTGAGCTCTTTATAGTGTTAATAGATGCAGTAAGATACGAAAAACTTCTCCAGACAAACCCTGCCTTCTGCCTTCTGAACTCTCGTGTCTGATCTGGTGTTTTCAGCCAAGTTGTTCAGTAGAATCACATCTTTATCTGACATCATGGTGTTTAGTGTTTATGAGGCGTGAGAGGGTGTGAGAGGGTGTAAAAAGGGTGTGAGAGGGTGTGAGAAGGTGTGAAAAGGGTGTCAGATGGCATGAGAGGGTGTGAAAAGGGTGTGAGAGGGCGTGAGAGGGTGTGAAGAGGGCGTGAGAAGCCGTGATCAGACTGACCGAGGTTCCAGAGCGCGTTGTGGGCGGCGAGCTCCTTGGCGTCCTCGAGGATGGTGCAGAGTTTGTTGGGCATGAAGCTGCTGTGTGTGCTGCTGATCACAACCTTGTACACCAGCGGGGTCTTCCCCTCATGGGCGTGGGCGTGGGCGGGGGCGGGGCAGGGGCCCACGGCGGCGGTGTACAGGTAATACTCCGGCAGGGACCAGCCGTTCTTCTGGCAGTAATATTCGAGCAGGGACACGGCGGAGCTCAGCTGACTCGGCTTCAGGATCTGCAGACTGATCGGGACCAGACTGGACCCGGGCAGGAACGGGTGCATGCACCGGTCTCGCTCGACGGGGAACCCGGTGCCGAGATGAGGAGACGGGCCGAGGGCCTGCGGGGGGAACCCCTCGCTCATCGCTCCGGAGCCCAGGCTGATCCCCGAGTCGTCGTGGTTCTGTATCAGGTGGTGGTCGGACTCGCCGTATAGCGCCGGTGGCGTTCCGTTTTGTGCGGCTCGGGTTCTGAATCGTCGACCCGATTCTTTCTGGACCGGCTTCGCGAGCGTGACCTCGATGCGAGAGCCGTCGATGAGTTTGCCGTTCATGGACTTCTGAGCGGCGAGCGCGTCCTCGCGGCAGTAGAAGTGGACGAAGGCGTAGTCCGTCAGTTTCTTCACGCGCTCCACCGAGCCGGGCTTCAGACGGCCGAACTCCACGTGAAGAGTCTCCTCGCTCGTGTGCAGCATGAGATTACGCACGTAGAGCACACGCACATGCTGCATGGTCTCCTCGTCCACGTCTCTCTCAGGCTCCGCCCAGTCCACCTGAATAGTCTGACCCCACAGCTGGAACGTCCCTGTTACACACACACACAGATCACAACTCATATCTAATCATAATCAACACTTTGATCATCAACAGGACGTGTAGAAGAGCTTCATCACTGAGCAGCCCATCAGTAGATTAAGTATAAACATCTATAGGGTGTAATTTACACCAGAAAAGTAATAAGTAGGTCAAGGGAATCATAAATGTGGTTTTTAACTTCCAGTCTAATGTCAAAGGCAATATCAACAACTTTATTTTAAAAATGAAGCAGGACAAATGGGTGAGTGTAATGACGTGAGTGACTCAGACTAGTCTGTCTGGTGTATCTCACGGTGCTCAATCAGACCTGGGGACTTTTACACCTGATCAGTGAAGTAAATTTATTTTCTGAGCAATGCGTTCTCTACAACAGGACATTATGTCATCTGGATGATATTTGTGTTTTGATGTGGCTGTGTTTGAAGACGGTGTTGGTTAAACGGTACATTAGTGCACTGTGAAAGACTTCGACTCGCTCATCAGGAAGAATCTGATCATTATGAGTTATTCATATGTTCTCACATTTACGGTTATTTCCATAATTTTTATAGTTTTGATTGAGTAAAGTTTCTTCGTGTCAGTGACCACCGTTAAAAGCGCTGTAAAAATAAACCTGAATTAAACTGAACTGTGACGGAGACGGAGAGCGGCTGTGATGGACTGAAGTGAGACTGAAACTGGACGAGAGGACGAGGCTGATGACGCTGAAACTAAGGATTTCGTTGTGTTTATAATGTTTGTACAGTTTTTGTAATTAAAACAGGTTTTCGTGTGGAACAAAACTCAACATGTTGTCCTCGACCCAATTTGCTGCCACTACTATGAGATTATTATTAAACCTTGTGTCCTATTATTATTATTATTATTATTATTTATAATAAATTACACAGCCGCACCCTGCTTAACCCGTTATCAGCCCTGACACCAACACATTATCACTGATTAACAGTAAACTGGCAACAGGATCAGAGGAGGCAGCCGAGGCCCCATCCATCATCCACGGAGGTCCCAACCCCCAACCCACAGCACCCAAAGGATCTACTGTCAACTTCCTGGTGGCAGACACCACAGCGCCCCCCAGAGGTCTTGTGGAGAGTCATAATGTTAATAATTTTAAATGTAAAAGCTCATCTATAGTTATACAAGTTAAAAACACTTATTATATGCTGATGTGTTTACGTATGTATGTGTAACAAATGTAAAACTCTACATTAGACACACGTGTCACTAAGAGGGGAAACACACACCATGAACTGCTCACACATCAACTAATCATAATAACACAGAGATTCCAAAGTTATTTTGTACTCCGTGTATTTTGGCGGTTACATCACACACTGTTATATGCACTAGTATATACTGTACACACTTTAACAACATGTATTAATACCGTTGAAGTGATGAAGATGATGAAGATCTCGAGACACACTGTGATGTTGCAGAGCAACTTGAGTCTAATCTCAGTGTGTTAGTGCCATCACGTGGATCAACACGTCAAAACAATGTTTGTCCAAATTCCTTTATTGATAAAAACAATGTGAAATCCTGCTTGGGGTCAGTGTGAGGTCACGATCAGCAGAAGGTGTGTGTGTGGTAACGGCGGTACCTGGGATGAGTTTCCTGCGGGCCATGGCGGCGGCTTTGTGAGACTGATACTCCACAAACGCGAAGCCTCGGTTCTTAGTTTTGTCGGTGGCACTGGGGTACACGATAACATCCACCACTCCGTCTGTCACCTGCACACACAGTCACAGCCAACACACTCAGGTCTAAAGTAATGGCACCCTGTACCCGATGGTCCGGGACCCTGACCTTCATCATCTCCTCTCGGATCTCCTCCTTCTGCTTGTCTTTAGGGATGGAGCCGATGAAGAGGCGACAGTTGTCCAGACTCACACACACTCCGATGAACTTCCCCGGTCGTACCTCGTGGTTGTTGAGGAGGGTGATGGAGTGCTGCGCCGCTTCTCGGGTGGTGTACATGACGAAGGCGTAGCCGCGGTTCTCTCCGCTGAACTCCATCATCAGCCGGAACTCATAGATGCGTCCCGCGCGCTCGAACAGCGGCACCAGCTCGTCCTCGTACATGTCTCTGGGGATTTTCCCCACAAACACCTCACAGCCTCGGGGAGGAGGAGGACCCGTCCAACCTGGGACACAAACACAAGAAACACTGACGTCTCTAACGTCTCCGAACACCTCACGTCACATCTCTAACGCCGTCGTCTAATTCTGTTCCTCATGATTACAGAAATGAACACACAGACATGAATATGAATAGGGTCTTTAAATGGCAAGGAAAATAAAATACCTGTGTGTGTGTGTGTGTGTGCATTAAAAAAAACAATCAATAATTCTTTGTGCAAGAAAACTACATGTCTAATATAAGCTGTGAGTAGGACAGTGTCATATCGGTGAAGATGTGGTACTACAAAGAGTTTCCATGGTTACGCAGTTACACACACACACACACACACACACACACACACAGTGTATAATCTGGGCCCAGTTTTTCAAAAGTAATCCAGTGGGATTTTGGATCACGGATTGGATCAAATCTTAGAAAAGGGTTTTTCAAAAGTAATAGAGAGATTCTGAATTAAGATCAGACCACGTAATCCAATCTTACATTTGATTTGGATCAAACCTGCACTTTGGGTTATTCAAAACTTTTAACTCAGATTGGGATCTATTTAATCCAAAAAAACAGGATTATCCTGATCCCATCAAAGGGGTGGATTCAGTTGTTATTTTTTTACCCAAATAATATATATATATATATATATACACCCAAATAAACCAAACATATATATATTTCTGTTTCTTAAAACAAACAATGGCTATTTGTGGCCACTGGTATTTTGCCTACCTGTTGTTTTTTTACTAAGCCAATCGGCTCCACTGTTGGTTCCATTTAAGGCTGTGGTAAACAGGATTTGGTAAACCTGAAATTTGATATTTGGATCACAGTGATCCAACCCAATGTTCCTTTAAAAAACTGTCATAAAAGTAAAATAGATCAGTTAATCCTGGATAGCAAAACATGGGATTTCCAAATCCGGACCAATTTGATCCAGATTAAATTTTTTGAAAAACTGGGCCTGATGATTAAGTCACTAACTCTAAAGTTGTAATATGGAAATTAAAATTAATTTACATCTATTTTCATTTTTTACCCAATCCGTGTACTCACTCCTGCAGGTCTCAGGACACTCACACTCCCTCTGGAATCCTAATCCTAATCCTAAATCACACATCAGCACCTCCACCTTTCGTCTAAGAGACACCACTGGAACGCTTTACTAGACTTTCATCTGCTTCACCTCTTAATCTGCACACATTCCTCACTTTAATCTGTTTTTTTCCTTGTTTTTGTCTATCCATCTGTCTCTCTCTCTCTCTACCTGCCTGTCTCTCTAACTATCTATTCTTTTAGGAAGATGTGCATAAAGACTGGAATAACCCCTAGAGGGCGCCGTGTTCCCAGAATTCCCAGAGTGCCCCTCACTCAGACAAGTGATGACTACACTCACCTGAACAGAGTATGTTGATGACTTTAGTTATAAATACTCATGTCTTGAGTTCAGTCTCGTGTTGTATCTGTTCTGATTAATTCTACTGTTGATTTATGCTGTTTGTACTGTTTTCTTCTGCCATGGTTCATGTTTTCGTTCTCTTGTGGTCACAGCTTCATGTTATTGATATTTCTATATTAAGCTCCTCTGCACCGGTGCCTCGCCTGCTGAACCCCACACGTGACAAACACTAATATTTCACAGTGGTGTGAATGTGTTTACACTTAGAACAGTAACACTCCTAACACTCTCTGTATAAAATCCTCAACAAACAGAAAATCATTTCCTTATTTTAATTTCATAAGTAATAAGACTTCCTCCCCCTGATGGTGTTTCGAGTCTGACCTGGTGGTGGACCTCCGTACTTCCTCTGGCCGTTCTCCTGGATCATGCTGTAGCCGGTCTTCTCCATCAGGGCGAGCAGTGCAGCTTCAGTGGAGACGGCTGTCTGACTCCCTCCACACTCATCTGTACTACTCTCACTCATCTCCACCTAACAGCAGTGTGTTTACACACACACACACATTAACAACACATAGACATTAGAGCAATTATAATCATTTAGAAAAACATAAATCCTGAATCCCAGAACTTACAGGATCCTAATAAGGTTTTAAATCCTAACTAGGTGAACTCAGATTTAAACTAGGGCTGTGTGTAACAAACTCAGTCAGCTGCACTCTGTAAGTGTTATGTGATAATGATGACTGTACGTCGGATCGTTCGGTATTTGTGTCGATGGTGTTTGGTGTGCAGGACTGATGAAGCGGGTTTGGATGAGCTGGGAGTGAGGAAAGGTTGTTTGCTTTGTTTTGATCAGCGGGCGGCTCCCTGAGAGGTGGACGCACAAAATCTTCATTTAGGTTACAAACTGTAAGGTGTGAAACTACTCAGTTTAAAGTGAACACCTGAACAACGGTTCATCATTCACGAGACCTGGCCTTAATTTCATGCACTGTTTATTAGTCCTGAGCGACAGAACGATAACGATACAGTGACACACACTTTCTCGATAACAATAAAAACAGTGGCAATAGAAAGGATGGTTACAGCAATGCATCCTTCAAAAAGCAGACGTCTCCAGTCTGATTACATCACAGTGTCACGACTAACACTCCGCAGCGGTGTACACTACACTCATCCCCAGACGATGGTGGACACAGGACCAGAGGTTACAAAAAATAAATATATTATTCTAATATAATACATGAATAAAATTTAAAAATAATAATAATTTGTAACAATTACACTCATTATTTAAATTAATATGTAGGACTTCTACATGTACAGTACTCAATAATTTGTTAATGTTTCATATTAATCACACAGTCGTTCAAGAGCTTCATACATTTCACTATCACATGATTTGAAATCTATTAGATTTTATTTCAGTTTATACGCGAGACATATTTTATGTCAGCACAGGTCAGCAACAGGTTACCATGGTAACGCGGGCAACTCAGATACCTGTCCCTGCTAATTCCACACACCTGACATAAAAATATTGAGAAATAACATCAGATACATTACAGAACATATGATGCTGATGAAATGTTTTTATGATTTTATGCAGTGTGTGTGTGTGTGTGTGTGTGTGTGTGTGATTAAAGCCCCGGTGCTCGTCCTGCTCTCTGCGCACGCGCTCCTGCTGCTCCTGAGGTAACCGCACTGTTAGCGGCTAACGGCTAGCTCACACTACAGGTTTATCACGCAATTAATTACCGAAACGGCGAATAAACCCGACAAATATATCACCAAATATAAATAAAATATATATATATATATAAATCGAATCAATTTAAACAGAATGAACACTTTGGAGGATAAATTAGTTCAGAAGTTAGCTAACTGTTAAACTGATTAACCGAAAATAAATAAATAAAACCTTCCTGGTTACCTGAGAGATGTTATTCTTGAGAGTTCGACTGATTAATGAACGCGTTTAATAAAATAAATAAAGTGAAATGACAGTGTATTGAGGATTACTGTACACACTGAGTATAGCGAGAGTACTGCTGCAGTCCTGAGGAGCGCGAGACAGACTGTGACGCGACAGTACACGCGCACGCACGCACACGCCAGCGTGCGGACCGATACACCGCCGCGTGCAGTTCGCGCGCGCTGTTCATACGGGCGCATGCGCACTAATCACGCGCACTTTACTCTCCTGTACTGCACGCGCACACCCACTTCCGGGTATAGTGATTAGAGTAGAACTTAATGTTTCAGCACTTAACTATTATTACCACACACACACACACACACAGGCCTTCAATATACTTTTATTTCATTACTCTAGAATTAGACATACACTGGGGATGAAAAAATACATCCTTATATAAAGACAGAAATACAGTTTATTTATTCACATTGACACAGTTCTTATGGTTTATTTCCTAATGTTCATGTTCTCTATAAACCATACACACATCAGCTGGGGGAAGAGACTGGAACATATCACACACCCCAATACCCCAGACCTGTAAGTGTACAGTGCACCAATAAACTGCTTCAGATCTTCTCACCTAAGATTCAGTGCTTACACTCGATCTGGAACGTTCCATCAGCACGCTGTAGATTTTATTCTCTACTCTACAGTTACGCTGTACATCAGCAGTGAGACGAACACAGTCAGAACTTCTTATCTACAGTACAGTGTTTAGTAAGAACGATGCAGTTAAGGACAGTGACGTCACTCCGCTCCGGGCTGTGGAAGCCTGAGGATGGAGGGTCACGACGCCATCCATATGGTGAAGGGAACGATCAGTGTGAATAACACTCCCCAGACAGACACACTGCCCAGACACACCACCATCAACACACACACCACCAGGCTGAGGAACGAGCTGGTCCTGCTGAACACCGTCTTCCTCACACACTTACAGAACTGCAAACAGAGCAGAGAGAGAGAGAGAGAGATGGGGGTGCTTTTAATTTATATTTCACATACAGAGATTACAGGGTGTGTGTCTGTGTATGTGTGTGTGAGATGATTAATTACCCTAAAATAACTGTTGCATTATTAGACACTAACATTTTCTGTTTCATGACTTTGTGTACAGTTAATCTCTTTCCTCCTGATTATATACATTATACATTATATACATAATTATATTATATACATTATACACATAATTAATACACCTCTTACTGTAATGAACACAGAGACAGCGCTACAGAAACACCAAGAGTCTGAAATCAGGTGTTTAAGACCGCAGCTGAGACGTAGTGTTGATTTAATTAATATCTGATCGGTTTTTAGAAAGCAGGAATAGTAAGTCATGCAGGAAGTGGGGAAAAAAAACTTATACAATAATAATAAGATAATATTTAAACTACTAGAATTCCACACTTTCCTAGAAGCACTTGGTGAAGTGGACAGTCAGGATTACAAGCCAGAACACTGGGTGGCGATAAAACTCCTCTCTGATGCTCTAAAGCACATCACAACATCTCACATTTGATTTATTAGTAACGTCTTATCATTATTACTATTTAATCCTGATGTCAATAAGGTCATGAAATCACTGAGTAATAAAAAGTAAAATGTACAGTGTTCCATCAGTGCAATGTCCTGAGATAAAAGCGATAGAACTCTAATAAATATCAGAATATTGATTATTGCTCACATTAGAATCACTGTATTTACAGAGACGCACTAATTTTATAAAATTATGCTGTAATGACGGGGCGAGTGAGACTTACTTTACAATTAAAGGTCCAAAGTGTTTGAGTAATAGTGATCTGTGGGGAGAGCAGTGAGGAGCTGATATCAGGGCATGATCAGAAAAGCCCCTGGTGCCTCCTCTAACTCTAACTCACTCTAACTCGGAGTAAATGTCTCTGTTTAGTTCACATTTTGCCTTCGTGTTATCTAAAGTAAACAAATCAACAGAGACCATCCTGGATCAGACTGACCTGAGAGAGCATCAAAACCATGGAGATACCTACAGTGTGGAGAACCTCATGGAGCTGCTGAGAGAACGCTGAAAGACCTCTTCTTGTCTCTTAACCGTTAGAGTAACTTAGCATAACAATAAAATATTTGGGGTCTGAAATAATTAAAAAGTCATTTAAATTAGAAAGTTAAACTTTTATCTTTTTACATTTTTAACCTGTAGATAGAGGAAGAGATGTGATGAAGCTTAAAACCCAAATGTTCTGCAGATATTAACAGCGACAAAGAATCAGGTGAAGTGAACCCTGGCAGTTTCTGCCCCACGGCAGCGAGGTCGTTCTGCCCCACAGTGCTGTTTAGTGAGTATCGACCCGGCACAGCCAGAACACTTTCACTTTCAACCTGATACTGGAGTCGAATCAGAAATCAGTCACAAGTGTAGGTTGTGTATTCTGTGTATTCTGTTTAACCTCAGGTTGCTCACTGAACTTCCTGTACACACACACACACACACACACACACACACACACACACACACACTCTCAGTACTGTGTCTTAACTCGTTTATGCCTGCACACTGATGAGAAGGTTGGGGGTTCACGTCCCAGCACCACCAAGGCAGACGTCTGTAAAGCTGAAAGGTGTTTAACAAATACAACAGAACTGAAAGTATTTATCATGTAACGGCCTCAGTGCGAACGGAATGATCATAAATAAAGAGAAATTTATTAGCTAGACAAAATAATCTTTAGGTCTTTCTTTAAGTGTAATTAAGAAAATGAAACATTGAGACATTTGATTTATGATATATTCAACAGTAAAATATCTGACAACGTGTCTCCACTTGACTTCAGTTCAGTTTAAGGTGGAATGACTCACTTCCTGTCCTGCCCGACTTACATTTCATAATCATTAATCATGGAGAGTTAGTTTCATTTCTCCTGCACTCAGACCATCATTTCAGAATAAAGCAGAACTTCAGATTATACTTAAATGTCCTTAAAATATACTTCAAACAGGAAGAAACTATTTCAGATATTTGACCTTGCTGTGAACTTGATGAAATGCAATCAGTTCATCTTCAGGTTGGAGCGATGACTCTGACACGAACACAACACAACACAGAAAGTCTAAAGGGACGCCTGCTGTCTGAGATCAGTGTCCAGTGTTTCAGGACACACAGGAGCAGAGCTGCACACGTCTGTTCCACACGTTCATCCAGATTCACCGAGCGCTGGGTTTGAACCCACTGTCTCTCATCATGAACACGAGATTTAAAAACATATTATATGATAAATAATGTTATCATAACCTGAGATTACACCACGTTCCAAATTATTACGCAAATGATATCTTTCTCTGATTTTCATAATTAATCAATGCAAATGACAGTCAGTATAATTTTCTAGTTATCAACCATTAGTGTATAAT
>JAQMYJ010000010.1:22913970-22930296 GCA_030014305.1 Clarias laeviceps | reverse complement strand
CACACACACACACACACACACACACCCGCTCACTCACACACACACACACACACACACACACACACACACACACACACACACACACACACACAGGCCCAGACTGGCCATCAGGAGCACAGTGATGATTCCTGGTGGCCTGGAGACAGATTTGGCCCACTCTCAGCCAGCTGTGTGTGTGTGTGTGTGTGTGTGTGTGTGTGTGTATTCAGTGCATCCGGAAAGTTCTCACAGTGCATCACTTTTTCCACATTTTGTGATGTCACAGCCTTATTCTAAAATGTATTAAATTCATTTTTTCCCTCAGAATCACATCCTGTTTCCCCTGATCATCCTGTTTCCCCTGATCATATGGTCAAGTGGCCAGAGAGTCTCATCAGACCTGAGGATTTTGTTTCTCATGGTCTGAGAGTCTTCAGGTGCCTTTTTCTAAGGAGTGGCTTCCGTCTGGACACTCTACCAATTTTTTATTTTTTTTTAATAAATTAGCAAAAAACTCAAGTAAACCTTTTTCATGTTGTCATTATGGGGTGCTGTGTGTAGAATTCTGAGGAAAAAATAATTTAATACATTTTAGAATAAGGCTGTGACATCACAAAATGAGGGCAAAGTGATGCGCTGTGAGAACTTTCCGGATGCTCTGTGTATAAGTTATTGCCACTCGATGTACTAAAATTGGCATTCAGTTAGTTAATTAAATAATATATAATAACAACATTAATTTAGTCCTGTTAGTCCATGGTTTCTCTGTTCACTCCTCACCTCTCCAGAGCAGTAAAGTCTTTAAACAGACATACTGATGGAGAGAACACGGATTCAAGTGTTTTTTCTTTTGCAGGTAATAAACTGATAGCAAATATTAGACGTGCCCTTACTATCGTCACTTTAAATATTACACACTGTTAGACATCCATATTATTTATTATGAAGTTACATGAGTAGGTAGTAACTGAGCAGGGAGACAGGAGCTGTAGTGCAGACATGAGTCACAAAGTCCAATATTTATAAACATATGTTCTCATGATGTCGTCATTATTGTTCTAAGTTTTACAGTTCAGAAAATGATGTCGGACCATCTGTGAGGTTTAAACACTTTTTCCTCTTTTTTTTAATGAAGGTGGAGACGGTGAACCCAGCACTCGCTCTGGTGCAGCGACACACACATCAGGTCCAGCCGGGACTGAGACAGGGAGAAGGAACATGAGAAAAAATGATTTGTTCAGGATTAAATTTATTGTTTTGGGTGTCTATGTCTATATTATGTATTAAAGATAAATAAATAAACACATACTTATTTAGATTCTGAACTTGAACTGAAATAGTAACACACACACACACACACACACACACACACACACACACACACACTGCTCTAGATCTGATTCCATAATCTTGAGTTTTGTACACAAATTAATTAATAAATAAATAAATAATAACTAAATAATATTAATAAATAAATAAACAAATAATTGTTCCTGTCATGATAACACAGATGCACTGACACGAGCTGAACAGGTGACTCGTCCTATAACACACATCCTTCTGTATGATAATTCCAAACACTGTAATACTTTATGTAATACTCCAGTGCTGTAGTCCTCAGGCCTCCAGGGGGCGCTACAGACTGAAACATTCCCTCTGTCTCACTGCTCAGGTCTCTCAGGTCTCCCCTCATCATGTCCTATAGTTTAATGAGACACTCGGGGGAGCTGAATGTGTCGGACCCGGACTTACTGATGTTTTAATCTCCTGTCTGATTAATAAGCACAAACAGGAAATAAAACCACGAGCAGATTCAAACCAGTGAGGGATAAAGGACTAGTTTTTAAAAAGATTTTCCCTTACAGATAGAGATGTCCATATGTACAGTATAGTGTAACTGTTGTATAGAGCTGAAATGTGGACACTGATAAGAAGATGCTATTGCAAATATAAAAAAAAAAATCAGGAATGAACAGATCAGGAATCCCTGGAAGATACAGTACATCACTGTTATCAACTCCATCCGATGGTGAAAGATGACATTATCTGGACACATCGTCATGGGCGGGGTAATGTCAGACATGGGTGGCCCCTACGTGTCTGCATAGACCCAAAACCAGAACGAATGGAAAACAAGAAGAAGAACCAGTGACCAGCCACAGCAGTAACTTAACCATGATGATGCTCTGCAGTACTAACTTTATTTTTACTGATAAAACCTGAGTGTTTATATATATTTATATATAAAACATTTAATCTGGGTGGCACGGTGCTGTAGTGCTGAGCACTCTGCTATTGTCACTGCTTGTGGGAGTCGTACATGCTGATGAGGATTGTGGTCAGATATCTTCCAAGGTTCTGCTCCAGGGGTCTGTGAAGCTAAAGGTCCAGGATCTACACCACTGATCCTGTGTGGGGCCTGGACCCTGGAGCCTGTCTCTGGGAACTAGCGTACAATCTGAATGGGGTGCCAACATACCACAGGGTGCACACACACACACACACACACACACACACACACTCGCACACAGTATGGGCATTTTGGAAACACCGATCAGTCTACAGCGAATGTCTTGGGACAGTGTAAAGAAACTGGAGAACTCGGAGAAAACCCACCAAGAGAACTTCATGCTCACAGACCTGAAATGAGATTTGAACCCCAACCCATGAGGTGGCAGATTTAGTGCCAACCACTGAGTCATGGTATCTCCTGATGGGGGGGTAGACAGCAGAAACGTGTGGATGACTCTGGAAGACGCTGCTGAATGAAAGAACCTGAGCGGTGAGACTACAGTGATGAACTCCACGCTGCTGCGTCGTGTCGCGGAAACACGGTACAATTTTTCCTCAGGTTCAGATGCAGGGGGTCTGACTGAGGCGTGTCTGAGAGCTGCAGGTGGTTCATCTGCACCGTCCAGCTCCTCACTCTCTCCACACTCTGTTAGGAAGGTGTTGTGAAGAGTGATTGTGAAGCTGCTTTGTGACACGGTGTTGTTAAAAGCACTATACAAAATAAAGTTGAATTGAACAGAGTGTAGATATCTGGCTATCAGCACTAGTGGGCTGAAGGTCATGGGTTCGATTCCCTCTGCTGCAGCCGTCCAGTCAGCATGTATTGTCTTTTTTATCAGCCACTTTGCTGAAAGCGTAAAAGAAACACGACTTCAGCCTCAGCGCGAGTGAAAGACGATAAGCAACTTTATCATGAACTCTTGGCCTGAAGATTGAGAGCTGTGATAAGTCTGAGTTGTGGACAGAAGACAACTGAGTACTGAGAGCCGTGTGCAGTGCATGCGAACCTAGAACAGCGACTATAACATCTGCATTCCTGCATCATGATGATGGAACATTTCGTGGGTTTTACAGATCAATCTGAAATATCATGAACTTTAATAACACAAGACCAGTGAAATAACTGGAAGTGTTCAGGTTCCACTCCAGGCTGGACGGAGACGCTCCGCTGTGGGGGTTCCTGTCCTGCGCGTCTCTCCATTAACACGGTGATTAAACATAATAAACAGGAGTGAGGTGTGTAACGGAATTTCCCGCTTTGATTTGGATCTGTTTCCACTCTGATCTCTTGTGTAATGCAGCGTTTGTTCTGTGATGCACATTATTCGCTTTACATAACCTTCGTGTTGAAATGTAGAAGAACACAGTGTTGCTCCTCCTGGTTAATGGTTAACTCTGCGTGGTGATGTTGGGACGCGCCGGTCAGCAGTGAGTCAGGACGTTACTCACTCAGCACTGTTCATATTTCAGGGTTTGGAGCGAGTGAAGTCAGTGGTCTGTAGAGAGCAGTGAAAGATGAAGCTCCAGCTCTCCCTCCTCTGCCTGTGTGCGCTCGTGTTCTCTGCCTCGGTGAGTCAATAACAGCCTCATGATCTTTATTTCACAGATCCTGAAGTTAACGATGGTCCTCTGTTTCAGTGTCAGGAGGAAACGTCTGGGGGTCTGAGTCCCAGAGGCCCGCGTCCTGTAGAACTGGGCTTCAAGGCTGATAAATGTGCGTCTGATAAAAACTGGCCGATCTGCACAGACGAGGACTGGGTAAGAGCTCGGCTCTCTTTATAACGCAGAACCATGAGAGACTGATCTCCGAATCCTCACCCCTTCCCCCCCCTTCATGAATATAATTTCTGATAAATTCCTGTTTTATTTATTTATTTATTTATTAATTAAATGTTGTGATCATCCCAGGGTAGAAAGTGTCCGTCTGGCTGCCGGGTTCAAGGACTTCTGGATCAAACGGACAAGTACTTCCTCGACAAGATCGATAAGATCCGCAAACTCCTTGACGATGGAAAGAAATTGCACCGGTCTACAGATGTGGAGTCCAAAAACACCTACAACTACCTGCGAGAGAGACTCGTCTCCACCGCAGGTGTGTCCCTCACCTACCAGCGTCTCGTTTCCCTCAGACTACAGAGTTCAGCTTCTCTGCTATTCAAATTCCAAATGCACATATTTTTAATTACCACATTTACAGACTAGAGTTAATTTTTTCTTCCTCTCGTTCCTGGTCAGGTAATGATAACAGGTACGCCTCCTTGGCCGAACAGCTGAGACAGAGGATCGTTGAGCTGAAGATAAAAATCGATCGTCAGCTGCGAGTCCTGGAGGCAGTCAAAGCTCAGATTAAAGCTCAGTTCGTCGCCGTCCAGCGCCTGGAGGTAAACACAATCACACTGCTTCGAGTAACAGCTGAGGATATTATAAAATCATATTTCTCTGTTCACGTGACTCAGAGCTCAGGAGTGGAGAAAACGTGTGAGTGTGTATAACAGCATGCAGAACAGCAATCTTAGAGATCATTAAGTTCGTGAACATGGACGAGTGTAAACTTCTGAAGAGGGAACGATTCGGCCACTCGATCTAGTAAAGGCGGTGTGTGTGGTGCAGCAGGTGGAAGTGAATTTACTTCACATAAACAAACCAAATAATAACTTGTCTACTTGTCTATGCTAACGCACTGAGCTCATGCTAACTTATTTTATCTCATATTATGTATAACTTGCTTTATGGAGTCAGTTGTCCAGGTAATGTGTGTTAGGGTTAGTGATATAAGGTGATATGTGAAATATTTAATGGAGCATTGAAGTCACCATCATCTATTACAAGTGCTGGTTCTAAGGACGGTGTGATTGTTCCTGCTACAGGTGGACATCGACATCAAGCTGCGCAGCTGTAAAGGCTCCTGTGCCAGCTATGCGCCCTTCTCTGTGGACAAGGACAGCTATGATGCCCTGGAGAAGCAGCTGGGGCGCCTAGACACCTTAAAGGTCCAGAATGTTGAGACTGTCAGCTCCTTGAAGGTCCTGAAGAGCAGGCCACTGAAAGATGTCGAGGTGTCGTCCATCTACAAGGCTGGAACCACTGGATCAGAGAGAGAAGCGCAGAGGAAGGCCTTCTTCACCGACATAGGCCAGCTTCAGCTCTCCCTGGAGGCCGAGGGCTCCACGGCTGACTCGGCCGCCACCGTCAGCAAAGGCACCTCAGGTACGAGCCATTCCTCACACGTCACCACCCAAAGCCTCAGCTGCACCCAAACCGTCCGCAAGACAACGACGCACACCAAAGACGGCATTCAGGAGAAGTATGAAACGGTGCTGACCGGGCCAGGGTGCGACGCCATCGGGAAGCTCGGCCTTTCCGAGGCAGAGCTCCTGACTGCGGCTAAAGACGGTAAACATCTGACTGGCGATGGCTTCACCGTCAAAGTCACTGGTGGAGAGTCCATCACTACACTCGGTGGTGACGGAGATCTCAATGGGTTTTTTAGGGGACTGGGTTCTGATGGAACCGATCGCAAGCTGTCCACATCCCACACTTCTTCCTCATCCTCCTCTTCCTCTTCCTCCTCCTCCTCCTCCAAAACCCTTGTAACAGGCGGGAGCAAAAGTTTTCAATCAGGAAGTAAAACCAGCACGACTTATAGTACAACTGATGATTTAGGTGACGACCTCGGGGCGTTCTTACGCGGCGACATAGAAGACGATCTTCCTGACCTGCACGCTCGCAGTCTGAAGACCCGTGACGAACGCAAATCTGGTTTAATTGGCGGAGGTACAAAATGAGTGACACTCACATACCTCTACCAAAAAGTGAACCATTTTAGAAAAAAATATAATCAGTGAAACTAGAAAACTATTGATATGTTTGTGTTACATTTCGGATTAAAATGTTCTGATGTTTAGTTTGAAACTGGAATCATTTAATTGTGCAATTAAAACACTTTGTCCTAAACATTGATAAAATTGTGTATGCAGTCATATTTTGCTAATGAAAGTGTCAGTGCTAAGCTTCTGTTAATTAGTGAGAGATTATCAGAAAATTGTAATTAATGTGAAGCGAGTGTAGCGTTTGCGCTAATCGGCAGATCTTTCCTTCCAGATTGTGTTGAAATCCAGGAGAAGCACAGCGCGGGCGGTCAGAGCGGCCTGTTCAAAGTAAAGCCGGCCGGCTCGGAGGAGGTAGTGGAGGTTTACTGTGACCAGGCCACGGGTCTGGGGGGCTGGGTTCTGATCCAGCAGAGGGAGGACGGATCCGTTAACTTCAACCGCACTTGGGATGAGTATCGGGTCGGGTTCGGGAAGGTAGACGAGCGCGGAAAGGGCGAGGTTTGGGTCGGGAACCGTGTTTTACATCTCCTCACTCAGAAAGAAAGCGTTCTGAGAGTGGAGCTGGTGGACTGGGCGGGAAACGAGGCGTACGCAGAGTATAAGGTCCGAGTGGGCTCGGAGTCAGAGGGATTCAAGCTGAGTGTATCGTCTTACTCAGGAGACTCAGGAGATGCTCTGGGGCAGGGGCTAGCTAACATGGGCTCCTTCCTTTCGCACGCCGAGATGAAGTTTAGCACCTTCGACAGGGATCAGGACAAGTGGGAGGAGAACTGTGCCGAGGTCTATGGGGGCGGGTGGTGGTACAACAACTGCCAGGGTGCCAACCTTAACGGCATTTACTACAAGGGAGGGAAGTACGATCCCGCCAGTAACGTCCCCTACGAGGTAGAGAACGGAGTGGTGTGGCTAACGTTTAAACCGGCTGATTATTCCCTTAAAGTGGTCAGGATGAAGATTAGACCGCTGGAATGAATACACGAGAATGTAAAGCAGATCAGAAATAATGAAAATAGGTCGAGTTAGTTCTGCTTGTTACGCTCAGGACATTGTCATGACATGAAATACCTCACAATTACATGATGTTTTCAATAAAATAAAATGTGTTCACTTCACTTTGTGTCATTTCCTTTATTTCAAACCCTCAGACCGAACATCAGACTCTGATAAAACAGGGACCACCTTCATACAAGAGGATTTAATATCAGTGTAGAAGAAACTACACCACAGGATCTGTACAAAATGATTGTGTTAGAATTATTATTATTATTATTATTATTATTATTATTATTATTTCCTAAAAGATGAACAATCATACACACATACAAGGACTAAACATTTCACTCAGGAGTTTCTTATACGTCATTAATGTATTGACACTGATGACGTTTTAAAATAAAAATTGTAATATTATCTTAATAAATGAACAATGATTAAAATATTAAAAGTTCGCTGGGAAACACACACACACACACACACACACACACACTCACACACACACACACACTGCACAGGTGTACGAGTGTATGAGTTTATGTTGCATCAATAAACTTGTATGGAGTGTTTTCTCTTTTTTTTTCTTTAAAACTATTAAAGTTTGTGTTTTGTGTGTTTCAGTGTGTGAGTCAGTTCGCTCTCTAAAGACACACACTCCCTACACTCAGCGAGGACCACTCGGACAATGTCCCGTGAACACACAGCCGATGTGTACTGACGAGGACGAGGTGAGATCACACACTGGGGTCGGATCACAGCCCGCGCTCGGCCTCCTGGCTATTAACATTACTGTGTTCAGGAGGTCAAAGGTGAAATCAGTCACTGATTAAAGCCTGATACAAATTCACATGTTATTTATCACACACACACACACACACACACACACACACACACACACACACACACACACACACACACACACAGAGTGTGATACACAGTGAAATGTTTATACGACTCTTAGTGACTTAAAAAAAGGAAATGTTTCTCTTTGAGAAATAAATTACACAAGAGTGCAATTAATAAAAAAGTTTAATATTTAAATAGAGAAATAAGTATAAATTGTAAATTGTACAAATATAAAAAACCTTAAGTTGAAAAATTTTACAATGTTGATATAGAATAGAATTAAAATAATCTACACATAACGTTAGCAATTATTCACATGAATGTATAACATGGATCATCTAAATCTCTTCAGGTTTAATCACCAGGACTTTTATCTTATAAATGTAAAAGATCAGAACACTGAGATTAGTTTAATAAGAGAACTGGAGCTGTGTGTGTGTGTGTGTGTGTGTGTGTGTGTGTGTGCAGGGTGTGAAGTGCCCCTCAGGGTGTCGACTGCAGGCTCTGATTAACGCGGCAGACGGAGACGTTTATCAGCGTCTCATCACAGTCTGTGAAAAGACTAAACGTTACAGATCTGCGTCGTCGTCTACAGTCAGTGAGACGAGTCAGTTCTACGGAACCCAGAGGAGGAGGATCGTCAGAACATACAGTGTGTAAAGATTCTTCATCTTAGCTTATGGCATTTGGGACACGCCCACAGTGTCGGAGTCATTAGCACTGTGGCCTCGAGCCTTCAGGGTCCGGGTTCAGTTCCCGCCTCAGGGTCTGTGTGTGTGTGTGTGTGTGTGTGTGTGTGTGTGTGTACATGTTCTCCCCGTGCTTGGTGGGTTTCCTCAGGGTACTCCAGTTTCCTCCCACAGTCCAAACACATGCAGCTTCGGGAACTGGTGGATTGGCACCCTGTCCAGGATTAGTGGTGTAGATGATGAATGGATGATTGAGTAGATGTGAGCAGTTGAGGGTTAAGGGCCTCACTCAGGGGCCCAACAGCAATCCTGGGACTTTTGTAGAGTCAGTAGAGTTTAACTCTGACAGGTTTATCATGAAACAAGGGATAAAACCCTCAGGCGAGTGACGTTATAGGGAAATAATCAACAATGAGCTGGTGTGAGTCTGAGGTTAATTGTTTTCCTAAAGCTGCATCTGTTCCTCTTTTTTGACAATTACAATTGAATAAAAAGAACATTTTTCAATTGATTAATATTTACAATGAATGTAAAGTGAGTTCCTGTTATAGCAGCTATAAACACTCGATCTCTCACCAGTCTCTCTTTCCTCTCTCAAGTTTATACACAGTACATTTAAAATGTATCTGACTGTAAGACAGCACTGACACCGGAGACTCCTTACACTGAAGTGACACACACACACACACACACACACACACACACACACACACACACCTCTCTCCTCACAAGTTCATATAGTGTGTGTATTATCAGTGAAGCGTCTGTGGCTGTGGCCGAGCCGTTAATATGTAAATGAATATAACTGTAATGATGGTCTGTACAGTGGAGGAGCTGCGCTACGCCGAAGTGGCTCAGACGCTCCACAGAAACCTCACGCTGTTGTGGAGGAAGACCTCCGAGCTCTCCAGAGAACTGCAGCAGAACCACAAACACATCCACGATCAGATCAATCAAATCCACAAGCTGGAGGTGAAAGTTCAGACTTTGAAATCAACCGATCTGTGTTTGATCTACAGATCTGACTAATGATTAGAAGGTTCTGTCTCTTTACTCTGATTTAAAGTCCAGCTCTGTGTTTGTTTTGTCTTGTTTGTCTTGTGTGATTCGGGCTTTAGGTGGACATTGACATCAAACTCAGAGCGTGCAAAGGATCGTGCAAGCAGACCTTTGACCATGTGCCTGATCATGAGACGTTCAAATCGATGCAGGACGAAATGACCAGATTCGACTTTCAACCCACGAAACAAAAAATATTTACCTTGGACAAAAAACTCACACTGCAGCCCGTCGATCGTCCTGAGGTTTCTCCAGCGTACAGGAGGTCACCGTTCATTCACTCGAAGCTCCTCACCAAGTTTGAGGACATTGAACAAAACCAGGTGGTGGTGGATGAGATCCGAGTGGACAGGTGGAGTTCTGATGAGGAATCAGAACCATAAATATATATTCACGTGTGTGTGTGTGTGTGTGTGTGTGTGTGTGGTAGAGGGAGAGAAAGAGAGACTTTGAGTTATGACTTGAAGATTATATATAATTTGAAGGTAAATCTTTACAGGAAGAAATTTGTGTGTGTTCAGACCTCAGAACGCGACTCTGACTCGACTCTGATTAATGACTGTAGAATCATATTATTTAATTCACACTAAACATGTGGTGATTAATGTGATGATTATAAAGAAAGCTGCAGTTGGAGCCACTTTCTCTCTCTACACAGTCAGGAAACTGAAATATTTCACTAAAGTTTCCAAACTCTGTTGATGAACTCATATGTGGGTCAGCAGGGGAAACTTAAAAAGCCCAAACGTCATGTACTGTATTTCATAACAGAACTCAGCGTCAGGTTTACTGGACATTTCACTCCCACACTTCACTTCATTCACTGTTTTAAAACTGTATTTCATGTTATTTATTTACTTACGGTTTCTCATTTCATCATAACATTAGTTTATTGTTTACAGAATGTCAACTCAAACATTCCGTCTGTTATAAATGTGTCATGTGACCTTCCTGGACATTCATCTACTGTATTTACTTTAAAACCTCTCATGAACCAAGTGGTGATCTTAATGCTGTAGACACCTCGTCTTCCTCATCTACAGCTTCATCACCAGGTTATGAACGTTCACACACTCAGTCTGTCGAATCAAACATCACTTTTCAACTTAGAAAGAAAAAATATATAATTGCAATTGCAAAATTCTATTGCTTTACAGGAATAAAGGTCTGGAATGTGGAGTAAATGGTAAATGATCATCATTTTAAAAAGTAAATACAGTAAGTACAGATTTATCAGTGTGTCTTTCCGGTACAGTAGAGTGTGTGTGACGTGTTGAAACTCCTTACACAACAGGCTCACTGTAACTGTAACACGAATAAACCACAGTACTTTGATTAGTATTTAATTCAGTACTACTTTATTTAATACTACCTTTTAAACTGTGTTTAATATTTCACCACATTTATTTTTCACCATGTTCACGTACTGTATGTTTGTGTAAATTATGAAATAAAGCAGCTGACGTTGCAAATAAAGCTGAAAGTCTGAAGAGCTTTTCTTTTATTCACAGCAGTGATGTGTGAGAGGACGAGATTCTCAGCTTCATCTGCGCTCTTTAGTCTTAAACACTGTAAACATGTGACAACGTCAGAAACATGTTCAACTTAAACATTAGTTAGCTAAGTGCACTTGACTAGCGCTAATCAGAAGATTTGATGTTTTACAGGAAGTTCTGCATTAAATGTTAAATGTCAGAGTTCGATAGCTTTGATCTGTTGTGTTTAATATAACTAAATGTTATTATCAGGTTCACTCAGTAGCCGGTCATGTAGCTAGAGGTATGTAGGAGCTAACAGGAGCTAACAGCAGCTAACAGCAGCTAACAGCAGCTAGCTAATGAACCATTTAAAGCACACTTATCTGATCGTTCTGATTCAAACACATTCACATTTCATACAAACTTCAATCATTCTTTTGATTGTAAAGCTGTTCTGCGACAATGATAACTGTTAAAAGCGCTATACAAATAAAACTGAATTAAAGTAATGAGAATGTAAAGTGTATAATGTCTTGCTATTAATAGTAATTATTTTTTTATGATTTGTTTTCAATATTAGAATTACTGGTAAATAACATAATATTTGACATAATGTTGTTTAATAAATTGAACAATAGAATACGCTGGGCATTCGGCCGGAAACAAACCTGGTTCTTCTTTCTCTTTCTCACTTTCTGTTGTGTTCACACGGCTCTCTCTCTCTCTCTCTCTCTCTCTCTCTCTCTATTTCTTTCTTTTTGTTGTCAACCAAAAGATAATTTATAATTATAAATATAAATGATTATAAATGATTTTAATAATAAGCTGGTCCGTATTGATTAATAACACGTTTCCAGCTGGATGTTGGGTTGCTTTGTGAAATCCAGGGAGGTAACATATTTTTTTCCTTATACACTATATTATAAACAACAGCGTATAAATTATAATAAGCGACAAATTATAAATAGACTCAGAGATTTGAGTTCTTTTTACCCTGGTTGTTTTCTTTCAAAAATTTTTGTCTATCCATCTATAGAAATAAAGAGATCTGAAATGAGTTGTCCTGATTTATTTAGGACCAGTTCATTGGGGTTCATGGAGGTTAAGTGACTCGAGTAGATGATAAATATGAACACAAGAACAGAATCCACGTGGACTATAAATGTAAAAAATGTTTATTGTTTTTGCTGAAATAATGAGATTTAAACACAAATCTAATCTTCACACAGAATCTGTTTTATTTTTGAACACAAACAGTTTCATGACATTTAATGCAGTTTTTATTTTTTTATATTTCACTCTTGTTCATGTTTTTATTTCTCTTTCATCTCTATTTCCAAAACAGCACTTAAGAGTAAGAGTAAGAGTAAGAACTTGTTTCACCGAAAGAAATGTCTGTGTCTGTGTGTGTGTGTGTGTGTGTGTGTTATCTGTGAGCAAAGTAGGGTCTGATCTTGAGGCAGATGGTCTTGAGTGAGTACCACGAGCCCTTCCAGTTCATCCACACGATGCCGTCGTCTGTCCCGTGCTTGGCCATGTTCTTGGTGTAAGCTCCGCCCCAGTAGTATCGCCCGTTAGGATTGGCCGAATGGCAGGCGTTGTACCACCATCCACCGCCGTCTTCTTTTGAACACTGCTTCGACGGGTCACCGGGCACCCTGTATATGTGACAGAACAGAGGTATATATAAGTATTTAATGTGTACATCATATCTAATGATCCTGCTGTATGTGAATCCGCTCTCTGTAAAGTCTTCTATTATAATCACTATAAAGTAAACAGAGGTGACTGATATATAAACACATTGATATATACAGTAAACACAGAACGTTATCTCGGCGGTAAGGACAGCGCTGCTCACCATCGGTCATTGTCTCTGTCGTAGGTGCTGAACATCATGCCGTTGTGGATGGTCATGGTGCGATTTACCCCAAGCAGCTCGGTCGCCCCGGTGAGGAAGGTGTTACCCGCCGTGCCGGAGTATTTATCCACCGCCAGGATGTAGTTCGAGGCCTCACCCTGGACGGTGAACTGCTGGTACTGAGCGTGCACCTTGGTGCCGCTCCAGTCCTGCATCTCGATCAGGACCTCAGTTGGACCTGCCTTAGTGATCTGACTGATGCGGTCATTACCGAGCCAGTACTCACCTACAGGACCAAAAAAAAAAAGAAAAACAGTTTAGATGTCAGGAAGTTTTCACTGGGGGACAAAAACACAAAACACAAGTGCATCTCACTCCTTCATTCATCATCCGTTAAATGTTCTATCCTGGTCAGGGTCTCTATGGTCCTGGAGTCTATTATGGGATGCCAGGACCCAGCCCAAGTTCAGGACTTGATCAGAACCCTGAAGCTATGAGGCGTTACCACAACCCGCTACACCACCATGTGGCCCCTTAGAGAGTTTAAAACATTTGCTAAAAAACATCTTACCAGGAGTTTCGCAGTGACCTTTCCCAACATCATGCGCCACGTTTCCAAAACCTCTCTTGTATTCGTCCCATCGCCGGCCAAAGTCCACGCTGCCGTCCAAACGGTTCTGAATCAGCAGCCAGCCTGAGAAGAGCACAGAACAGGATTTAAAGAGTTTCTCACAGGAGTGACGCTAAACACAGCACAAACCCAAAATACGCCAAATGTTTGGTCTGTTTTCCCCTCACGCCGTACCTCCATTCTGTGTCGTCTGGTCACAGAAGACCTTATACGCTGGCTGTGTGGATTCTGGACGCACCAGATACATCTCAGAAGATTCTCCTCCATTCCTGAAGATATCCTCGCAGTCTTTTCCAGACACCACGGGGATGGGGCAGGACACCACACACGGCTGGGCGCACTTCTCCGTCTGAGCCGTGACCGCCTTCTCCAGACGCTGAATCTTCTCACGCACTTTGTCCAGCACCCCCTGTAGAATTTTTATGTTCTGTGGAAACGTCACATCCACTGTTTCTTTCACGAACACGTGCTGGACCTCCAGGTCATCTGTGTACTGACTAACCAAGTCGTTGTTTCCTAAAAGGTGAAGGAAGTAAACTTAAGTCAGCAGCTTGAGTGCTGTAGTCCATCTCGCTCTCTCATCAGGACAAGTGTTTCAGCACACATGTCTGATGTTAATGAATTTTAAGAGAGGAGCTTAACTTCTGATTAACATCTGAGTGAGAATTAGAACATCACAGAACTCTACCGTCATTGACTCTCTGTCTCTCGGTGATTTCTGAGGTCAGATCCACCACGTATTTGTAGACAGAGTTGGAGGTCTGTGATAGAGTTTCCACGTCTCTCTTCAGCTGAGCCACGGTGGGTTTAACGTTCCGCTCCTGCTTCACTAAAGTTGTTTTCAGTTCACAGCCTGTAGGACAGAGGACTCCCTGAAGGAGGAACAGAAACCAGCAGGGATCAGACCTCGTCTGCCTTCACACACTTTAACCCATTGATAATGCAACATGTCAGGTTGAGGTTGAGATGCTTTTATTATACAAACTCGTCCACAGGTCCATCTGAATTTGATCTTTCTCTAAAAATAACTTGCATTAAAGTATATTTTAGTCAGCAGTCTAATAATAACATGATATCAGTGCTCAGTATGTGCCGTGTGTGAGGCGTTCGGGAAACTTTTAGGTTCTTTTAAATCTGAATAGAAGCTAAAAAAGCCAATGTTTGTCTTTTTACAATAAAAGTCCCACTAGGTTCGACATTTTTACCTCTAAACTTTACACAGCCGTGTGCTGAGAAATACACCTGAGTACTGCAGGTGTGTGTAATGGTGTGTACTGGAGATCGTAGTGGTCTGGAGAGGATTGATTTCCATCTAATATGTTTCTGATTACAACCTTACATTCATGTTCTGTGTGAGTGAAAAGTGAACCTTTGGGTTTATAATCCAGCTTTACAACAAACCTAGAACAACAAATCCTCAGAAAAGGCTGTGTGTGTGTGTGTGTGTGGTAAGTAAGGATGACTCCTGAGTGACTTGTGGCCCCAGAAAATGCTACGGCAGGTAAAAAATGCTACGGCAGGAAAAAAGTAAACAATAATAATAATAATAATTATGCTAATAGCGACGCGACTTGTGGCCCCAGAAAATGCTACGGCAGGTAAAAAGTGTTCAGATGGTCGAGGGTGGCAGCCCAGAGTATCTAGCCACGCCCCCTGTCTAGCCACGCCCCCTGTCTATCCACGCCCCCCACGCCCTTGACCCACACCTCTGATTTAGAAAAAGTTGGATAAAACGACTGCATCGAACACAGTGTAGAAATGTTCCTGAAAAATAAAAGAGTGTAATTATTAGAGGACAGATCGTACGATTGTCTCTGAAGCGTGGATGCATCCGCCCATCTCAGGGACTGCCTGCGTCTCCTCCTGAACCTGTCTCCCTGTAGCCGCGGTGGGACGCGGGCCATAACGGCCACCCCCGCTAATGGGAGGAGGAGCAGCGACAGGGGTGTAGACCTCACGACCTCGCGTTAGAGGCCTGTGACCTCGAGGATCCGTCAAACTGCCGTTACGCTAAGAAACATAAAAAGATATTAATCAGTTAGTTTGTTGGATTTATTTGCAGGTGAGGTGTAAAATCCTTATCATGTCAGTATTTATCTGTAGATTCTGATTCATTCTCATAGAGTGAGTGTAATGAGACACACGGATTAGAGGCTCTTAGAATAAAAACAGATCAAATATGAATTAGATGTGATTAGAGCAGTGAAATGGATTCCTGTCTGGAGTTCAGTCATTAGGTTTAATCTTTTAAGTTTGATATTCTAATCATTCAGTTCGTTGGTTAAATTAAATTAAATCAGAAGTAAAATCAGACTCACCGCTGGTGGTTTTACATCCTACAGAGAGAACAGAGAGAATAAATGTCTTATTTCTGACCAGATTTAAAAAATCATAAACAACCCCAGGAGTGTGTACTCACATCATCTTCATCGTAGTCGCTGTTTAAACGCTGAGCGAGCGCTACACACACACACACACTGAGGAAGAGGAGAAGCTTCATGATAAAGAGCAGGACACACAGCACAGATCGTCACCCTGCTGTCTGTCTGTCCGTCTGTTTGTCTGTTCGGGGCTCCGAGTCTGTATTTATACACTCCTCAGACCGTCCCTGCGGGGGGGGGGGGGGGGGGGGGGGGGGGGGGGGGGGGGGGGGGGGGGGGGGGGGGGG
>JAQMYJ010000010.1:22786269-22804699 GCA_030014305.1 Clarias laeviceps | reverse complement strand
GAAACAGACCGTAATATTAAGATCATTCGTACGATCATTTTTACGAACTACTTAGGCTTACGATGCTTTTGGGAAACACAGCCCAGGTATAATGTTATATAGTTATATTCAGGTATAAAGTTTAAAGCAGGTTAGGTTATTTAAAACATATCCCAAGCTTTGACCATCTCACTGTTCAATCCATCAAGCGAAAATATATAGGACGGCACAACTGCAAACCAAACAAAACATGGTAGTCCACCTAAACTGACAAGCCTGGCAAAGAGAGCATTATTTAGAGAAGCAGCCAAGAGGCCCATGGTAACTCTGGAGGAGCTGCAGAGATTCACAGCTCAGGTGGAAGAATCTGTCCAGGGACAACTATTTGTCGTGCATTCCATAAATTTGGCCTTTATGGAAGAGTCGTGAGAAGAAAGCCATTGATGAAAGAAAGCCCTAAAAATTCCCATTTCGCAACAAGTCTTGTGAGGGACACAGCAAGCATGTGGATGAAGGTGCTCTGGTCAGATGATACGAAAATGTTTTGCCCTAAATGCAAAATGCTTTGTGAGGTAGAAAACACTGAATGAGCTGAACCTGACAATTAAGCTGAAAATTAACTCACAACAAGGGTTCACACATGAAGCAAGTCGCCATTGTAAGGTTTCAGTTTTGGTTTGGGTTATGGTTGAATGGTAGCTCGCTTGTAAAATACATTAAAACATACATCAAGGCTGAAAAGACTTTATTAGGAACTCATTTCTTCAGGACAGGATATGACTAAAAGAGGCTCAGACACAGTGAACTGAATATACTGCTGCTGTTGCTGAATACATGAGTAAAAACAACAGCAACAAATACCAACAGTAATACTGGGGAGAACATCTTTTAGATCAGGCATGGTTACGGTTAAGTGAAATTCATATTGCAGAAGTCTGTCTGACAGCATTTGACTTTGTACATAGGATTTTGCTTCAGCATGAGACACTCTGACATAGAGATGCACCGCTTCACCTCAGGGGCATTAATACCTAAAAAGAAAAAAAAGATATTTAGCTGTCAGTGCACATCCTGATGCACATCCTGATGTAATTAACATACTTTAAATTGGAGAAGGTGTGTGTGGTTTAGTGTAAGGGTTCAGAATAAGAAGACACAACTGAATTCAACTGGCTTATAAATTTACATGATCTTCCTTCTAATTATCTTTCAGGATGAGGTGTTTTGTGTGTGTGTGTGGGTGGGTAGTGGGTGGTGTGTGGTCTGTCACACTACATAGATTGTTACGTTTTGGTTTTAGTTTTAATATTATAATTATTTAAACCATTATAAAGCACTGCCTTGATGTCGGCTGTGCTGCTGTGTTGTTTAAAAAAAATAAATAATAAAAATAATAATAATAATAATAATAATAATCACATTTTATTTGTCCTAGTGAAATGATTATACAACTGACTGTAACCTAAAAAAAAATTCTTTGACAGAAATAAATTTAAATTAACTGGAGAGAAAAATTTAATAAAAAATAGAAATTAATTTTAAAAGTAATATTTTATAGCTGAACATTTTACAATATTTATAAAAGTTACCAAAATATAGAAGAGTATAATTTGTAAAGTATACAAATAGTGCAAGATTAATTTCAGACTGCATAAAAAAAGATTTACAAACTCTATTCTATTAATAGTCTCAGATACGGTGATAAACATGAAAGGAGACACACACCAGGCCGAAGATTTGGCAGAAAATAGACACAGGCATTTTGCTGATTGCAGTTTTCAGGACTGGGCAGACACATTTCATCATCAGGTGGGAAACATCTGACACATTTTAGAGCAGAACCTGTAAACAATTGGAGACCAAAACCCACAGTAAACTTTCTGCAAACATGAACATATTTCAAAATACAGTAAAACCTCGGGTTGCGAGTAACGTGGTTTGTGAGTGTTCCGCACGACGAGGAAAGTTTTTTAATCTTTGAAAAATTAAGTCTTGGTTTACGAGTACCGAGTATTATGTATCATGCATGCGCTTTTTGTTTTGACCCCGAGCGTCACGTGATCACAAATGAGCCAATGTTTTTTTTCTCTCTTGCGTTGCGGAATTGTGGGTAATCGTCTCCCCTGCTGGGTCTTAGTGCGCGTCTCTTACTGATATAATCAACATCCGTGCACGTGTGAATTGTTTACTATCACACTGTGACCCTGTGTGTGTGTAAAACATATTTTATTTTTTGTTTGACAGCACGTGTGTACAGCACGCATGTGCTGTTTCTTATAACACTCGCGTGTGTGTGTGTGTGCGTGTAAAGCAAAACCTCTCCCTCTCTGTCGGAAGACAAGATAAGAAACACTTATCTGTCAGGATTTATTTTTACTTTTTTTAAAGGTAAAGTGCAGGTTAATTTGTTTTATTTTTACTTAATATTTTGTGTTAATTATTTTTATGTATTTATTTTTTGGGCTGTCGAACGAATAATTTGAATTTCCATTATTTCCTTTCCTTCCAATTTGCTTTGATTTATTTTGTTTTGGAATATGAGCCCACTTCCGGAAAGAATTATGCTCGTAATCCAAGGTTCCACTGTAAAGCCTTTTTCAAAATAATTTACCAATTAATTAATTAAATCAGCTCAATTATTATTATTTTTTAATATGACTGTATTATACTCTGCTTTCCTCTTACTTGATATCAGCATCACTGATCATATTTCCACTTCCAAGGTAAGTAGGAATGGATTAAACTTCAGTTGAAAGATATGTATTTGTGCTTTTACAATTCACTCGCTTTACACAACAGTATCTGTTTACGGCTAGGCATTTTCTGTATATTTTATGCACACATACTGTACAGGTCATTGATCAACTCTGAGGCTGAAGAAACATTATGTGTGCTTTTGTTTTACATTGTTATCTATCTCCATATAGCTAATTTTGATTAATTATTATAGTGGGCCTCATCATCTGACTGTACATAACACATTTGAAGGAGATTAAAAAACAATTGATCTGATGTCCAGTCTACACTCACCGATCATCAGCATTAAGGCAAAAACCACATTCAGGAACAGAATCTTCATTCTGTAGCATAAAGAGTGATTTTGTTTAATTGGTTGTAGAAAGCATGCCATAAGCACAATTTTCTATAGGAACTTACCTTCAGTGTTTGTGAAGGAGAAAGGAGTCTCTGAGCTTCACCTGTGTATCAGGTCTGATCCCACTACTTTAGCATTCCTCCTTTATATTCATCTGGTGTATGAGTTCCCACCCTCCTGCCTTTTTCACTACAGACTTTCACACATCAATCAACTAAAGGATACATGGTTTCACACTACAGTACAAAACAAATCATACTGTTACAGTTAATCATGTGGTTTCTTACTGTCTGCTACACAATGACAAGAATTACTCAATTTTTTTAAGTTTATAGACTGACTACAGTGGAATCAAAAGTAACTGTAACAAGAGAATGTAAAAAAAAAACTTTGATATGTCAGATGTAGCCAACATAAGATATAAATCTAAACAAAAAGGCAACAGTGATTGCAACTTTAAAAGACCCTGTACAGATAAGCAGAATAGAGGATAGCAAAAAAATTTATCATGCCCTACAAGGAACTCTAAGCACCTTGAATTTGTTATACTAGCTGTGACCATGACTTCAGCCATTAGTATTTGCAAGCCAAGTCCAATAATAAGTAGTGTTACAGGTTTGACTCTTTTGAAGATGTGCACGTGCAGATCCGGTGGCAGTGCCCAGCTGGCATGCAGGCACACAGCTGGCAAAAGGTGGGGGTGGGCAGAGGGGTTAGGGTTAGGGTTAGGCTAATGGGACTGGAGGAAAGGGGCCGACCGTCTACAGATGTAATCCGAACAGACTGGGATAACGCCTAGATTTTTACCCCCATTTCTTTGGCATAGGTAGAGTCAATGAAGTTACCTGCGGCACCAGAGTCGATGAACGCAGTACTTCGGACCCGTTTATGGCCAAACTGGAGGGCTACCTGAACCGTAAGACGAGGGATGGTGTTGGTTATTGTGGTGGAGAGTTGGAGAGGGCCCGGTGAGTTTCTCTCCCTTCTCACCGGGTCTGGGCGTTTCCCGGGCGGAGAGGACAAATCGCTCGGCGATGCGCCGCCGACCCACAGTAGGCGCACAGTCCCTCTCGGAAACGGCGTTCACGTTTGGCCACGGTTAGGGAGGTGCGTCCTAATTGCAAGGGTTCCCCGGCTCCGGTGTCAACCACAGCAGGAGGTGGAGATGCGACACGTCCGGGTGTGGCGGTGGTGAAGGAGGTTGGTGGTCAAGGTGCTGCATAGGAGAATGTGGGTGATGGCGGCAGAGTTCTCGGGGCTGGCTTCGGACGAGAGAGGAGGCGCTGGTCGATCCGTAGGGCGTGTTGGATCAGCCCTTCCAGTGTGGCGGCCAGCTCTCGTCCGGCGAGTTCGTCTTTAATCCGAGAAGCCAGTCCCTCGTAGTAGGACGTCTGGAGCGCAGTGTCTCCCAGGAGGTCTGCACCGCGAGAGTGCGGAAATCGGCGGTATAGCAGCTCATGGACGATCCTCCCTGCCGCAGGTGGTACAGTTTTGTGTCAGTCTCCACCTCGCCCGCAGAGTGTTCAAAGGTGAGTTTTAGCTGGCGGGTGAATTCATTATATGAATGGGCGGTGTCTGAATCGGAACGAAGAACTGCCGTGGCCCACTCAGCTGCCTGCCCGGATAGCAACGAAATGAGGAGAGCAATGCACAACCGATCGGTGAAGTATTTGGTGGAATTAAACTCAAACACCAGATGCGGTTAGAAATACACTACACTTTCCCGTCCGTTCCATCCCATTTATCCGGTAGTGAAAGGTGAGGGGGTGTTGCGGTGCTGGGCCCGCCGCGACGGGAGGCCGGCTAGCCGCGCTAGCGACAACCTCGCGGAGGGATGCGTTGCCCCTTGATCTCCACAAGAAGAACAGTGTGGAAAAGTACTGCTCGAGTTCCCACGGAAGTGAAGGTGCCTGCCTTCACATCCCTGCCACCAAAGAGCAAAAAGCCGCAGAGAGGACTGCGTTAAGGCCGCTTATCCCAGCCAGGAAAGCCGCCCAGCCGACAGACGTCCAAGGGGAGACTCCCACCAGTGGCTGCGCCTAGAGTGTGCTGGGAGAGGCTGGTCTTGGCTCGCATTCAGCAGGAGAGGTCACCGTCATGGGAGCGTGCAGGATTGCCTTTTGCCAGCCATGTGCCCGCATGCCAGTTGGGCACTGCCTCCGGACCTGCACATGCACGCCTTCACTTTTATTCACTTTTTATCCTTCCTCCCTAATTTAACCCTTTTCTATCCCATTTTTCCTTAATAAAATTACCCTGTATCCCGTAAGACCTCACCTTGTCTCCGTGTCCCTGTGGTACCACCCATGCACAAAGGGTCGAACCTGTTACAATATACATGGACGCACACACACATACACACTGTATAAACATATTTAAAAACATTTTTAATAAAATCCTCGTTACCCTCCGCCACACCAATTCCCCCAACCTCTTTTAAAGTCTTAGTTAATTTTTTATAAATATTTTTTCCAAGTTCATTCACCCATTACAGTTCACATTCCTTTTCAGTGTTCATAACCTTGCTCTGATCCGAGCTACTGTCCGTTTCCATGGTCTTTATTCTCTACTTCCTAGGAGCATGTTTCAGTTTATTTGCTGTTGTGAGTTTTTAGCATTTTAGTTTTCCCTGGAAATAGTGCGTTGACTATTTTTATCAGTTAACTGTAAAAATTTGTTGATGTGTTTTTTAACATTTGTGGTTGGTTCTGTGTGTGTGCATTGCTACTCAGTCACTCTCCTGCAGTCTGGTGTTTAGTGACTGGCTGCGGGTTTTCCGTTTTGCAGTTATTTGTTTGTGTGTCTTGTCCTGTCTTTTATCCCTGACTGTAGTTTTTTGTGTTTCGTCCGTTGCCAGTAGTTGTGTTTTCTTCTTTTGTGGTCATGCATTTATTTCAAACTTCTATTTCGTTGATCCCCTCTAAAGCCCTGCGTCAGGGCTCTTATAAACATTCTTACATCTCGTGGTGCGGCTCTCCAATCCGCATTACATAACAGAATGATCGCACCAACAGAAGAGCCCGCGGGCTTGGAGACGGTGCAGGAAATATTTAAGTGGTCAAGCAAGAGTGCTTGATAAGCATGAGGAAGCCCTAAGCGCTTTAATTTCAGAGATGCATGGGATTAATAAGCATCTCAAACTAATTTTTGGGCAGCTCGAGTTGCGCGCCACTTCCGGGTTTAGTTCTGTAGCTGACTACACAGTCGGGTTTTGTTCCCGAGCCACCAGGAATGATACAGCCCATATTGCCGAGTATACACAAGAGCTCTCCGAGCGGCTGAAGGATGAGCTAGCCTTACATGATCTTCCAAAGAATCTGGAGGAGTTTTATAGGCTAGCCATCTTGGTGGATAACTGCCTTTGTGAGCGTCAGGCCGGATGCTCCAGCAGGGGCAGGCGGGGAACATCTTATTCATCCTACAAAAGTCATTCCAATCACCTAGCCGGTCACTCCCCTGGCTATAGGCGCAAAGGCTCACCTCTGCTCATGGAGACAGAGTCTGAGGCTTCATATCCCATCCCTGATTTTGAGCCTGAGTTAGATGTTGAGCTGGAAGACATGGGAGAGCCCATGCAGATAGGCGTCGCCAGGCTTGTCCCTCAGTGTAGCAGCCCACGGGGCTCTCAAAGGGCAAGCAACACCTGTGGCGCAGCAAGACAGGGTCACCCTAGTAGGGAAGGGTCAGTGCTGACCTAAAAGTCAAGGCCCCGTCATGCAGGGCTCTTCCTGTCAGCTACGCTCTCAGGGACTGGGATCTGGAGAGCCCGAATGGAGGCACTAATCGATTCGGGGGCCACGGGTAATTTTATTGATGGGAGGCTAGGCGCGGCACTGGGCATTCCAGTTTGCCCGCTCCCTTCCGAAAAAGAAAGGAAGAAACCTTGAGAGGAACCAGACTCAACATGAAACCCATCCTCATTTGGCTAGTAACGGACATATGCAAAAAAAATATATGCAAAAAAGAGTGCCGGCAGGACTTACTATGACAGCATAATTAAAAGAGAGGGCCAGAAGAAAACACAGACATGAGGGCTCCCTGAGATGTAAAGCGACCAGTCACTTCACCGTCAACAAACCTGAGTGATCATTGAGAGTGGGGAAGACAGCATCTAAACATACCAGTTCACCATAATACTCTACATCCATGAGTCCAGCAGATCTTCTCCTTTCCCTAAGGCAAATCTATTCACAAAAATGCTTGACTAAATATTTTAGCCTAGACTTAAACACTGAGACTGTGTCTGAGTCCCAAACATGAATAGGAAGCCTATTTCATAACTTTGGGGCTTCCCCCTGCTGTAGTTTGACCATTTAATGCTTTATACATCAAAAGTAGGATAATCTTCCTCATGCCAAAAAATAAACAAAGGAAAGCAGGAAACAGGAAGTTCCCAGACGGCACAGACCAGCTAGCTCCTGTGTTCATGGTAATCCTACATGGTAATCCCCACATGCTTTATAGAGTCCATTACTGTCGCTGTCCATACTACAACCCTGTAGCCCTGACCTCAGTAGTAATGAAGTACTTTGAATAGAACACCCGGGACTCAGCCCATCTCTGTGCCAGTGGATCTCCAAATTCCTAACTGGCACAGCACAAGCATTAAGGATGGGCAGACATGTCTCAGCCTCCCTCACCCTCAGCACTGGAGCCGCCCAGGGTTGTATTCTAACCCCCCCTGCTGTACTCACTATACACCCACAACTACGTGGCCAATATCAACTTCACCACAGGCTCAAATTTGCTGACAAGATTGTGGTAGGCCTGATCTCTGACAATGACGAGACAGCCTACCTGAAGGAGTTTATGAATCTGGAGAACTGTTGCCAGAATAACAACCTTCTCCTGCACATCAGCAAGACAAAGGAGCTGATAATGGATTTAAGTATAAAGCAGGAGATAACCTGCCAGACTTCCATGATCAACAAGAGACCAGTGAAGAGGGTGGACAGCTACCTTGGTGGTCAGATACCTTGGTGTTCACTTCACGCAGGACCTGTCATGGTTCTCTCACCTCAACACCATGGTGAAAAAGGCTTGGCAGCGTGTCTACCACCTCAGACACGAGAGACAATTCTGCTCCCTAAAGGCCAACACAGAGAGACTGAGGAGAAGCTTCTTCCTGCATATGGACTCTGATCTGCTTTTCTGACACAAAACAATCTCAGAATCTCACCACTCATCACAATGCACATTACACATTCATATTAACGGACATTTGCACATTTTGCACACCATAGAACTTTGAAACTGACTTTGCACATTATCCTGGACATGGTTTCTATATCCCAATTCCATTTTATTGCATTTTATTTTATTAATTGTACATAATATGCATTTTCTACAGCTAAAAGTTTGTATATATTTTTTTGTATTTTTTTTTCTTATTTCATACTTTATATTCTTATTTGAAAACTCAAATTTTTCTTCGTCTTCTACTTCTTCTTTTTTTGGCCATCATCAGTTGTACAAGTATGTGGTTGTAACGGCATATCATATTGTGCACAAGGCAGAGTGCCCATCCATTGTGAGTGTGTATATGTGTGTGTGCAAGTACACACATACACACACTCATGATGGATTGGCACCCTGTCCAGGGTGTACCCTGCCTCGTGCCCTAAGTCCCCTGGGATAAAGATTTAAATATGGGGTGTAAAACTGTGTGAACAGCCCCTGTGAAAGGTTGAACTTACTCAGCTGTCAAAGTGACGTGCCCCTTCAGATCCTGAGAGATGGTGGTGCCCAGAAACCCGGAACGACTACACTGCTGCCACCCTGCTGTTCATGACGTTGAGTGGGAGAAGTGTTAGCAGTGTTAGATTTGTTAGCAGAAAACTGCAAAAAATTTCCAAAGTGTCACCCCAGATAGTTGCCTAGAACTTTTAACTTTGCACATTATTCTGCACATCATCTTGCTCATTATTGGACTCGTTTTCTATATCACAATTAGATTTCAGTTCTATAATATTTTATTATTCTATTATTTGTATATGTTGCAAATATTTTACAGCTACAAGTTCTATATTTTTATATTAGTATAATTTTTGCCTTATTTCATGATTTATATTCTTTATTTGAAACTTCTATTTTTACAGTAGGTAGACAAGCGGTATTCTACTTTTACCATCGCGGCACAAGGCGAAAGCATTTGGCTTTGTGCATTTGCTGGCTTTTACCGCTGAGTGGCGCTATATAACTATAGATTGAGACCTCAGTTAATTCTCTCCAGGATTAATGAGCCGCAGTTCACCAAGAGCCGCATGTAGTTGCAGATAAAATCAAGTGAAACATTGTAATTAAACAAATTCATAATCACAGTACTAACATTACAGTACAATTTTATAATTTAAATTTAATTAAATATTTTTAGGATCGAATTTAAGCAACATAAACGTTAACACAGTGAGCCTTTAGATTTTATTATGTGTAATTAGAAAAGATATGCGTGTAGGGTTTTGTATTATCTTATACTTTGTGTTCTTTAAATTTGTAGTAGATTTATTAACTGAAATAAATGAAACTAAATGACCATAAAATTAAAACATTGTTAGATTAATGTGCAAAAACTATATAGTAAAACTATATAAGCTACAAAGCCTTTATAAGACTCTACTTTTATTTGAATTGCACTCACAATGACAAAAAAACGGTATGATTTTGTTAAATAAAGAAAGTAAACAGGGGGCGCAACGAGCCCAAACCTAATTTAAACTAAATTAACAAGTATTTGAAGTAGATAACAATAGCCCACATTTATAAAAGCATTTTTATTTAGACTATAAAAAATAATCCTGTATTTATGTTTAGGTGTGCACGCTGCCACAGTTCTTATACGGCTCTTTATCAGAGTAAATCATTCAGTTACAAGCCTTTAACTTTCCATGTAATACAGGTACATCTGTATGAATAAATTGTTTAAATGTATGTATCATGAGCTATTGATCAGTGATTTATGTAAACGACTCAGTTTAGATGTAAGTAAATGCTCATTGCTGCGCTGTTTGGGGGAGGGACGTGCTGATGACGTTTGGTCTGCTTTCTTTGTGTTTTGGTGTGTGTGTGTGTCTGTGTGTGTTAAGAGGTGTTAATAGGTCTTACATATTCATGAAAAGTCATGGATTATTCAGTGAAATAGAAGCTCTGCTGAAAAAAGTTAGGCACATCAGTCACTTTACCCCAAATAAAAGGGGCTAAAATTAATAAACCGAGATGTTTATTTAAAGTTTAATGTAATTTTGAATGCATTTTTTAAAATAACAATAAACAGATACAAACGGAGATATAGCAGTTCATTCTTTGTACAAATAAAATTATCAGCTAGTGAACTTAATCGTCTGTCCAAACAACATTTAACCAATGTTTGTTTTTTGACTCACTATTATACAATAAATATCAATAGCTCTGATATCTGGTTCAGATTTTTCATTTTTGTTTTATAAAGTTTCAGATGTGGAAATTACAATCACTGTAGTATTTCTGCGATACAACATATTGTTAAGACTTTTTTATGACTTAATTATATTTAAAACTGTGGCAAGTGAAAAATGTCACTTTGCGCCACCTGGCGGTCATTTCACGAATGACTTTAAAATGCAACTGATTTATTTTGGCTGCTGTCGTTTTGCTACAGCGGTGAGCGCGGCGGTAATAGGCATTCTGGTTGTCTACCTACTGTATGTCATCAATAGTCGTACAATCATTTTAGATCACACCACCCTTTTCTTTCACAGTCCAACCACATGCAGATTAGGCTAACTGGCAGTCCCACATTGCCCGTAGTGTGTGAATGCATGTGTGAATGTTAACCTCCCATGTTCGTAAAAATAGGAATTAATAAAATGGTCACCACTGGCCGACACAGTCCCTATTTTGACTACAGAGGTTCTTAGATGGATGGATAGATGGATCTGTGTACTAAGTGTGTAAATTCTTTCTAAGGGAATATTGATAAGAGAGTAAAGATTCAATAATTCAGTTTAAATGGTCAGCAGATTCATTAGCTGAGATTCACAGCAAGAGTACAATGAGTAAGTACCATCAAACACTTAAAGATACACCTCAGCTGGGAGGTCAACCTGGCCAAAATGAATGAGAAGGGTGGGCATGGGAAAGGCAGACTAGGAGAGTAACAAGCTTGGGTGGCTTGCCCATCCAAAACGTGGCATATATCTCCTGCAGTAGAGTTACAAGAGCCTGATGCTCTCACTCCTGCATTTGTGATAGCAACTGGATCATGGAAGAAAAGAAAAAGATCAGCTATATCATGTATGCATAGCATCTATTTCAAAGGTCATGCTTTTTACAATTTCTGCTTGGGATTGTATATAGTACTGATTGACAGAGTATTTTGCACCCTGTACTGTACATAGAATTATTATTTTTCCCACCGAAATACCCTTAAATCTATTTATACTGCCTTATGTCTTTTGATAGTGAAAGTGAAATTAAATATCTTAGTTACACCCAATGCCAGTTTTATATCCAACACTTCAGTGACACAGACTTACACAGCATACAGGTACAGCTCTACAGCCAATGCAGAGAAAAAGGTAAGTGAAAGAAATATTTTTACAGTGTTGAATATTTATTCATTTATTTGGAAAAACATTGACATTTATTTATCATACATGTTTCTTCTTATTAAATATATAAGAACACAATGATTATGTTTCTGACCCAGTCAGCTATAAAATATTTTCATTCTCATTACATCAATATCTATACGTAATAATTGCTTTCTTTTGCATTCTTCCTTACAAATAGAAAATAAAATAATTAGACAGAGAAAAAGCTAGTCACAAGAGGCAGATACAAAGTATTTAAGAGGTCCTCTTTACATTACTGAATGTTCAACTTTCCATTACTTCCATAATCGTACAACATAGAGATGTATAGATAAAAATTAAACAAGTCTAATCTGTATGTATATAAGTTGACAACCAATTGATGTAGTTGAATTGTTAAATTTTACCTTGAAATAAGTTACTTGAACATAGAACTTTGTCTCCTTTCCTATTTTTTTCTACATTTCTAAATTATGCTTTATGAGAATGCATAAACTTCAATGTTCAACTACAATGTTCTCTATGTAACCCTACTAAAATGTAATTAAATGTTTGCTTGGATTACATAAATGTTGCAGATTCAGTTATTACAAGCCCACAGACAATCCAATACACAAGCCCAAATGCAACCCCAAACCACAAATCCTGGTAAACTACTACAAACTCATAGAAATAAACACTTAAATTAATGGAGACAATTTAATGTATCTCTTTTTCTCTTTTTAGAATATGATAAAGCATGGCGGCCAGTGACATGGAGGTAAAAATAAGTGCTACAAAAAGATACAAAGACAAAAACATTGTTTTCTTGAAGCTTTACAGTGTTGTTAAAGGTGACAAAATTCTGTTAATGTAACAGCTGAAACAACACTCATATCAGATCATATATTCTGCCATTTCTGCCATTTCTTCTGTTTTACTCCTCTTCCAAATGCTCTGTCAGGATCTGTAACCAAGTGAGTAGCCAAACACCAATATTGGAGAAGAAAGAGTAGCCAAACACAAATGTTAATTTTCACAAAGTCTGCTGCTAAAGTGATTTAGATCTTTTTGTCAGATGTTACCATCTTATAATGAAATGTAATTACATTAAGCTCCCAGGACCTTAAGACCACAGCTTACAGCTGAGTTTCATAACAATTACGAAATCAATCAATGACCTTCGGCCTAGGGTGCCCTGGTACCAATTACACTTATGAACATGGTATTGATTATGGACAATCCATACCTAGCACAGTAATCCACAGGGAGTCGACCAGGGAGACCGTTCCTCCCAATCACGCCCCTCCAAGTATCTCTGTCATTGCCACATGTGTGTTGAAGTCAACAGTGAGAGTTTCCCTCCCATAACCTGCAGGCTATGCCAGAGGCGACCCTCTTGTCCACTGAAGTCAACTCCAACATTGTGGCACTCAGCCTGGGACTCATGGGTGTCCCCACAACTGCCTGGTGCCTCACACCCTGGGCAACTCTGGAGAATAACAAAGTCCAACCCCTATCCAAGTATGGATCTAGAGCAGAGGCTGTTCATAGAGTTAAGCCCCAACAGATCCAACTGATAATGCTCCACCTCCCTCACTAGCTAAGGCTCCTTCCACCACAGAGAAGTGACATTCCACACCGCAGAGCCAGCCAGGTCTGGTCCGTCGAGGCCCTCAACCTTCACTGCAGTGCACGCGACGCCATTGGTTCCTCTTGCAGGATGTTGGAAGATCGACATCCACGGGTCAATTTTCTCCCTCCTCTTTTATACATGGGGTCTAATTCAAACAAAAATGTTTTTATAAATTTGACCCATGAAAAAAAGTATAGAAGCGAGAGATATGGGTTTCAAGGAAATACTTCCTGAGACAAAATGAGGAAGGAACCAGACTCAAAAAGGAACCCGTCCTCATTGGGTGATCCCAGATATTCAGAAATTTACCATTCACCTTCTATAATGCTTATGTGTATAGGGTCAATTATGGACACAGAATTCTAGGCTGGAGCCTATCCCAGGAGACAGAGTGCATGAGGCAGGATACAATCTGGACAGGATGGTGTCAATCCATTGCATGGCACACACACACTACAGGCAGAACACCAATTAGTCTAATCTGCATGTCTTTGACCTGTGGGAGGAAACTGGAGTACCTGGAGGAAACCCACCAAGCATGAGGTGAACATGCAAACTGCACACACAAACCAGAGGTGGGAATCGAACTATAGACCCTGGATGTGCGAGGCCACAATGCTAATCCCTATGTCACCCTCCCTCCTTGATACCAGATGCTACAATAAATAAGTCCCTTGCACACGTGTTAATACCTATCAGGCTAACCTGTTTTTGTTTGTATAATTTTTTTGGGGGGAATTTGAGTGTGTGAAGACAACAGGCCTTATTAAACAAGGGACATTCATAATTAATGGTTGAGATTCAGTCAACAAATCCAGCATTTAACTGTTCCTTCTTTACAGTGCATGAAGACATGAAATATTTTGGAGATAACTGTTAAAGCATTTCCACAATCAATAACAGAGAGGTGGCTGTGCTTTTGCTCTTAGTTGTGACATACTGCTTGTCTGCGGAGCGTGTCATAACAATAAATTTAATAGTAATTAGGGAAGCAGTTTTTTAAGCACTGGCAGGTGGGAATGACCGCCAAGACAGAGGAAGGTCTATATAAATAACTACTGCCACACATCTCAAAGATTAGGGCTCTCTCTTAGAGCACTGACCCATGGTGTGAAGTCATATATTTTTGCAGCCAACCATCAACTACTGATGATGGTGTAGGTATAGATGGTTTTATAAACTGGAGAAAATCTGACTGGCATGTTCAAGCACAGCTTTCTAGATGGAAAAATGGAGGAGATACACACACACAGTGGAAACCCATATTAATGTCCATAAATTATCATAAACACAATGGGTGATCTTTAATGTTTTGTGTTATGGTTTAAATAGTGAAGATAAGAAAAATGAGATGTTGAGCAACCTGAAGAACTTCCGACCAAGTACTAATGAGATCAGTGGGATTAAGATCCTTCTTCATGGCCCAATCGGAGCAGGAAAATCAAGTTTAATCAATTCCATTAACACTGTTCTCCAAGGGCGCAACACTGCCAGCGCACTTTCAGATTCATCAGCTGGTCCAAGTCAGAGCTTCACTTTAAAGGTAAAACTAAACCATAAAATATTTACTGTAGTGGTACATTTAACATAGTATGCTTTAGCTGGATAAATATTATATGCCTGATTTAAGATTCATTTGATAAGAACTTGCCATTTGCTCAGGTTCAAAGTACATGCACACTGATAATCTTCAATAGCCTCTTCAGTAAGGTTAAATAGTAACAAAAAATATCAAACCAAAGACTATCACTACTACTTCTACTACCATAGAAAAAAAATCTGTCTCCCTGAGTGCTGAGTAGTTATTAATTTGAAACTGCAAAGATCAGGGTTATGTGTTTGCCACTTTATAACATACACTCCTGTATTGTGTGACCAGTTTAAAACTTACAGGCTGAAGAAAGCTGGACGTGGAGATTACTATCCATTTGTCTTTACAGACATCATGGGTCTGGAACCAGATAAGTCACAAGGAGTACAAACCAAAGACCTAAAGAAAATATTAAAGGGTCATGTGAAAGATGGCTACACTGTAAGTTCCTGACTTGACATTTTTGTATTCTACAGACTAACAGACTTTTTTTGCAGAACTGTCCTGAATTAAAATTTGATAGTTCTTGGTGTCTAGACTTTGTCAGGTCTCACGCTTTAATCAACTATTTTAATCAGTTAAAAAAAAAAAAAAAAACATTAGTTATCCTCAGGGGCAATTTAAGGCAGAAAGAGTAGTACAGAAAGAGTTTGTATGTTTTATTTTTCCAGCAAATGAAAAATAAAACATACAATAAAATAAAACTATTATAATGATAATAAATGGAATCATTGGAGTCTGTTATTGCAAAACAGCTGCAAGTAAATCTGAATACAATATCTGTCAATAAATAAAAACTGTAATGAACTGTCATTACATTACCACACAAACTGTAGTATAAACTATAAATTGAACTATCAAATCAAATCATATATAATTAAGATACTTAGGTATTTAAAATTTTCCTAAAAATTTGGAGCTAATTTACCAACTCTTACAAAGGACCTACTCCACCTCTTAAACAACTATAAATTGCCAAATCTGATATGGTTTTAGCATCACGGTGGCTTAGTGGCATCTTGCACCTCAAGGGTCCGAGTTTGTTTCCCGCCTTGTGTCTGTCTGCATGTTCACCCAGTGCATGTTGGGTTTTCTCTGGGTACTCTGGTTTCCTCCCACAGTCCAAAGACATGCAGAATAAGCTAATTGGTGTTCATAAATAGTTCATAAATAGTGTATGAATATGTACATTTCTGTATGTGCCCTGCAATAGATTGGCAGCACATCCAGGGTGTACCCCGCCTTGTTCCCCAAGTCTCCTGGGTGAGGCTCCAGGCACCTGTGACTCTGTATACATGATAACAACATGGATACCCGTGACTACATATATGAACTTTCTGTACCTCCATCTATTCATCTTTAACTGCTCATCTGAAGTCAGGTTGTATGGATAGCAGTTCCTACTTTGACTAAGGATTTGGAGGTGTTCCCAGGTCAATGTGTGGACATAATATTGTTACCTAGTTCTCGGTCTGCCCTGTGGCCTCCCCCAAGCTGGACCTGGAGGCATCCTTACCAAATGCCAGAACCACCTCAACTGATACCTTTTCACACAAAAGAGCAGTGGTTCTACTGTGAGGTTTTCATGAATGATTAAGCTTCTCATCCTAGGAAAAACCCAGCTACCCTCCTGAGAAGACCCATTTCAGCTGCTTGCATCCACAATTTTGTCCTTTCAATTGTCCTTCCTGACCCAATGTTCATACCCATACATATATTGACAACGTTGGCTTTTGGCTCAATGCATCACAACGGTGTGGTAAAGCGAATGCAATATTGCACCCGCTGCTCCAATTCTCTGACTAACCTCATACTCCAATGTCCCTCTCTTGTAGACAAGACTTGAACTCCTTCACTTTGGGTAATGAGTGACTCCCTATCTGGGGTAGACAATCCATCTATTTCCTGCTGAGAACCAATGGTGCTATGAAACCATGGCTACATATTTCGAGGTGCTGATCCTCATCCCTGCTGTTTCACACTTAGCTGTGAACCCATCCAGTCAGCACTGCAGGCCACAGACTACTGATGACATCAAGACCACATCATCTACTAAAATCCTGCAGTACCTCTTACAGAATACCCTGGGAGACCTTATCATACACCTTCTCCAAATCTACAAAACACATGCAGACTGGAAGGAGATATTACCAAGCCCCCTCCAGGATTCCTGCTAGAGTAAAAAGCTGCTCCATTGTTCCACAACTTGGATAAAATCTATATCATTCCTCTACAATCTGAGATTTGAAATTGGGCCTAACCCTCCTTTTCAGCACCTTAGCACTTCCCCAAGGAGGCTGCGAAGTGTGATGCCCCTCTAGTTGGCACACACACTCTGGTCCCCTTTTTAAAGAGGGGAACCACCACCTCAGTCTGCCTTTTCTTGGGCACCATCCCCAACTTCAGTGCAATGTTGAAGAGGCATGTTAACCAAGACAGCCCCTAAATATCCAGAGCCTTCAGCATTTCCATGTGGATCTCATAAATCCCCAGGTCTTTGCCACCATGGAGCTGTTAAATTACCTCTGTGACCTCATCCAGATCGACATCCTTCAACTCTGCCTCTGCAGTAGAGGGTGGATCAGTTGGGTTCAGGAGTTACTCAAAGTGCAGGAAGCATGTGAAACACATGTGAACAGCAGTGGGGAGAGTCATCATGGTGGTGCTAGGTCCCTGAAAAACTATGCTACTTTTCAGCTTTTATTGGAGCTTTTCTCTAGACTCTTAAGCACCTAATTATAAATATTTTAAGATAGCATATTTATAAAATCATGGTATGCAAAATATACTATATCCTGGATCAACTATCAGATCTTGAAGAATTTAATGATCATTGGACAATGGAGGATGCTATACCTAACCTTACACCACTTATTCCACTGACACAAGTGAACTACTGATATCAGAAATGGAGTCAGGGTACTCCCTTCTATAAATAAGAAATAGATATACTGGTCAAACTTCATGATTAAATAAAATAATTTAGTTTAAGCCTTGAATTTGCACACAACTACATAAAAAACTAGAACAAACCATTTTCGAATCATTCAGTGAAACATGGACTTGGCCATAAAGGAAAATATGATAATGAAAGGAAACCATACGAGACATTTAAAATTGAAGCGAAACAACCTGATTTTTATCTGGTATCCATGACCACCCAGCTGACAACCCCAATGTCCTGATTAAAGACTTCATGTAAATGTGGTGGGACGACTCACCCTAAGCACAAATGTCCAGCTAAAGATGCGAAGTGTCATTCCTGTGGAAAAAAGCACATTACCAGCACACATGTCTCACAGGCAAAGCTGTATTTGGCATAGAGGAGAAAGAGAACAGTTTCTTTCTTGGCTCTGTGATATCAAACTGAATCTGAGATACAATATCTGAGATACAAATGCTGAATCGTGGACAGTGGAGCATCATGGGAAAAAATATCATGCTTAAACTGGACACTGGTGCATATGTTACTGTTATTCCACAGACTTTTTTGTGGTACACAGCAACCTGTTCCCTTTCAAAGGCTACACTCGATGCTGCGTGAAAACGCTATGGGGAACATCTTGTCATGTTGCCGGTTGTGA
>JAQMYJ010000010.1:22539369-22551126 GCA_030014305.1 Clarias laeviceps | reverse complement strand
CGGAGGACAGCGCTATCCGCTCCTTCCGCTTGCGTGAGCTCACAGACGCCCCTGATTGTCTGTAGAGCCGTGATTAACGTGGGAGCACTAAGTACCTCTCATCCCTCCCCTCTGAGAGAGGCTCGATCAATCAGCTCTCTCAGAGGCCTCCGGCTGCGAGAGGTTACAGCATCACCCGGGAATCGAACCAGCGACCTCCGGATGATAGGATGAGCAGTTTACCACTGTGCCACTCGGAGGCCCTTGGTTAGCATTTTTATCATTGTTCGTGTTACAGTTCTACCGCTACCCAATTAGCCAATCTCATGTTTTCCTACTCAGTCAGTTTATTTCTGTCGACTGGCTTGACTTCGCAGGTAGCTATCATCTTGTCACAGGAGGACACTTTTTGAGCAAAGAAAAGATTTGATAATTTCAGTATTGAATAAATGAACAGATTTCTTTGCTGAGTTTGCTAGCATTGATTTTGTATTTATTTATTTATTTATTTTTTAGAGATGGCTAAATTCAAGTCCAAAGTTACTTACTGCAGTTTTAATGAAGACTGGCTTTATTTGGTCCAGAGAGTGAACTGTGGTTTATTTAGCCACTTTTTAAATAAACACTAAAATAAAATAAGCAATCATAATTTCTGTTGGGCAGACACACCCTTCCAGTAGTCGAGAATATCGTGGAGGTCCTCATCTTTAGCAAACTGTACTTTTCTCCGTAATGCGTGACCAGCAGCCATGTACTCCTCTTCATCCCTGTGCCGTTTGCGGTGGAGTTTGAACCGTTCCCACAGACTTAGCGATGGCCGGCAGGTGTACTCCGGACTGGAGTAACCACTGAGATTGTGGTACTGTGGTGAAAGCTGTGAATACGACAGCTCGTGTGCCCGAGAGCGTGTTAGCGGCTCCAAGATGGATGACTTCCGGCTTGCAGAAACCTCCAACTGCTCCTCTATGTGGTGCGGGCCGGGGTATGAGTGCCGGTGCTCCGTGTAGTGTCGCATTCTCTCCGCCTCCGACTTGAGTATCGCAGAAGTTGGGGTGACTGTCAGAATCCCGGACTCATCCAGAGAACTTTTCTCAATGTACTTGGACTCGGATCGATAGGCACCGTCTGAACGGAAGGATCGAGGGCTGCGCAGAGAACCACTAGATGAAGTGCTGGCACGCTTAAGTGGTGCTTCCATACTGTGATGCCTCTGTAGCGGGTGGTGGTAACCTCCTTTATAGACTGGTGACAGAAGACCAGACTTGCCTGGTGGGTGGTCAGACAGAAGGACCAGCTGAGGCTCAGCAGTGGAGACGGCTCCAGATTTTACCGCCTGGAAGGATGCCGATTCAGATTTAAGAGCATCAATGCAATTGTTAATAATCTGATTGACTTTGTCCACTTCCTTGGCTATTGTGGAGATTTCTGCCACAGATCCTTGGCTGTTCTCAGATGCTGGAATGCCACATTCGATGCGATCTGACTGGTCTGACCTTACTTCTATATAGTTCCCTTTTGTCACTTTGGGTGTTCCGGACAGTTCTTGTATCTTATATGGGTCTTTCTCAGTGGCAGCGGGTAAATACGGCATCCTTTGGATGGCCTCAACAGAAGACATCATTTGTTTCTGTGATAGCTGTGAAATAGTCCCACCTTCCAGTTCAGCCCCATATTTCATCTCGATCAAATTCCTTTTCATCTTTTCAAGCTTCTTGCTCTTTGATTCCTCTTCTTGCTTTCGTTTTCTCAGACAGTGATACACCACACCCAATACGATGACCATTCCAAAGAAGCAACCCAGTATGGTCATGATGTAGTGCGTAGCTGTCGAGTCATTCGGGACATGCTCTGTCCTTGTCCTTGTAACAGTGGAGATCGTCAAGCATGTGTGGTTATATCTTAGAGAATTGCGTATGGAGGCAACACAGTATGTATAGTTTGTATGGGATTTAAGGTTGTTCAACTCAATCTCTTCCCTTTGGCTTTTTAGGTTCTGTATATCTGTAAAGAAGCTGTTGTTGTAAAGGACAAGAATATACATCTTTCGAAAAGGGTTTGGTATTTGGATTGTGATGACAGCACTTGTGTGTGCCACCTCTTTAAGCTTCATGATTGGACGGGCATCTGGGTCAAAATATGTTGGACTGATGCTGATAGGCTCGTCTGGAGGTGTCCCTGAAGGGCAGTCGTCCAATCCACAAGGGCTCAGATCCGGCAGGAGTGTGGGGGTGCCGCCGTCTGAAGATCCGAGCAGGTACGGAGTCACATTGTCATCCGTGCAGACCGTAGAGAGAGCGTGGAAAGCATTCCGGTATGTTGGCATCCTTGGATTTTGACTTAAGAGACTATAGCCAGAAAAGCCAGCTGGAGTGTCACATACCATCCTCTCAATTGTCCTGTTAGGGAACGCTACTAGCCAGCGCAGGAAACCAAGTAGCTCGCATGAGCATGTGAAAGGGTTTGAGTAGAGCTCGCACGTTGTTAGCTTGGATAGGCCACGAAACGTGTTTCCATCCAACTGCTGAATCCTGTTCATGGAGAGGTCGATATTCTCAATCGTAGGACACTCCCAGAAAGCATTAGGTGAGACAGTCTCAATCAGGTTAGCTTGAAGGTATAGGTACTGCAGACGCCCCAAACCTCGCAGCATACCCTCCGTTAGGTTTCTTAGCTTGTTAAAACCAATTTGTAATACTTGCAAATTAAACTGAGCTGAGAAAGCCCCGTCTTCTATGTAGGAGATGTCATTCTTTGTCAAGTTCAGGTAGGTGAGGTTGCTGAAGCGACTTAGAGCAGAAAAATGGATGGTCCGAATCTTGTTTTCATTGAGCCGTAGGTCCACGATAGTACTGTTGATATGTAGTGGAATTGCTTCATATGGTGGCTGGTTCTGGCTGCAGATTGCCAGCCACACGAAACCCTTCTCTCCTTCGATTAGCCAGCAGTCAGCTTGGACCACAGGCATCTGTGAGAACGATAAAAAGAAAGCAGCCAGGGTCCACCAGAGTAAGGCACTGGTCACTATTCCTCTAACATCTCCACTCGACCCAGGTGATTTGACCACGTGTGTTTCCTTCATGGCTCATACGGTTAGTAGCACAGCTCCACCCTCTGGGAGAAAAAAATTACAGACAGGTGTCTGCTCTTGCAATCCAGCCACACCTGTAACGTTCACTTTAAAGCGTGTCAGCAGCTGAGCTGGTCTGGACTGTTCTTTAACAAGAATGTATGATGATTTGTAGGAGGACGTTGGACGGCTCAGTGGCCTTTTCACTTGTGACAATGATGGCCAGTTGCACAACCACTGTGATGCTTCCTAAAGTGCTGGTGAACAACTGCTGGTTTGTATGTGCCATGTCCTTCATCCGGACCCTGAAAAAAACACAAGATAATGATCATGAGACGTGACATAATTTACCAGAGGCGTAGATGGGAGGGGTTTCAGATTTGATCCCCGCCCCCTCTGAAATATAAAAAATTACAAATTTGTCGAAACACACATACAGAACAGAATAAATGTCATACAAAACGCTTTGTGACAATGACCATTGTGAAAGATCACTATATAAATAATGTATTAACTATATATATATATATACCTAATCAAATAAAGTTAATGGTGTAATTTTTTGTTCTGTATCATTTGCTTAATAACGTCTCCATTATGATTTGTTTGTCTATTAGCTTTTACATTTTATTGGTTGCTTTGGTGAGAAACATAGCCAATCAGAATCAACCACTCAGAACCATGCATTGTTTTCTGGCTGTGCTCTCTGTGTTTCTGGCTGTGCTCTCTGTGTGGGAGGGGCTTCACTCTTACTGTCCTGTCAATCATATTCCAGGTCAGGTATGCAGAAGAGGGCAGAAAGCGCTTTCCTCTGAGGGCTTTAACACTTCCGTGCGCAGCATGAGCAGAACATAGTCTTATTCTAATCACATCCAGTCGACCTATCTTTAAGCTGTTTAGTCTCCAAACACCTATTAATGTCATTAATAAGGACGACATGGTGCAGATACGGCGCACCCCGCCAAGCCTGATGTCAAACTCTGAACTGCAGCACTTCTGTCTGACGTCCCAGCAGAAGGTTAGTGTGTGTAAAAAAGATTCCTGCACATGCATGTGATTTTAAAGATAGATTTTAGACCAGGGTTGTTTAGCTGACTTTACAGTTTAACCTATACCGGCATTATAGATGTCTCCGTGCTCTCGGCCAAAAATAGGCCAGATGAGACAGAATGAGACGCTCCCGCAGCACACGGAGGCCAATTAGCGTCTTACAGCACACAGCAAAAGCGCTTAGCTCTACACACATTATGCACACATTCCCATTATTGTGCTTATATTCTAGTTAATGAAGGCAAACTCTGAGCTACTCCACGACCCAAAGTGAAGGAAATAACACTGAAAACAAAACCACATTTAGAAGCACAGAGAGATAAAGTAATAAGTGCAGTGTTTCATAAAAGGGGTGTAACGGACTACAAGTACAGGTTTAGTAATGAGCAGAGTTTGTGTGTGTGTGTGTGTGTGTGTTTCCAGTAGATACATGTTTAAATAGCAGTATCAACCAAACACTGTCTCACTGTACATCAAAATAAAAACATGTTTATACCATATTTCTGAAAAATTCACAAAGAAGATGTAGAGCTGGAACGTGGGAATAACTCCCAGCCGAGTTCCTGTAATGTGTGAGTGGTGTTGGTGCATGAGTGTGTGTACAGTTCACACACACATGCGTCTCTTCTGCAAGTCAGCGACAAGTTATCCATCGATTTTCAGTGATCAGACGTTTCACTTGGTGAACGTTCATGTGACCGACTGCAGTGAGACACCTCGACCAGCATCGTCACTTTTTTATGCAGAAATTACAGAAAGTCCCAGTTTGACGTGAACGCCCCTTATATAAACAACAGTTGCATGTTTTAGGAGTGATCTCCCTAGAAAATTATAAACTCGAGTGATGTAGCTGAGGTTGATAAACTGTACAAATTCTGTCTGAATCCAAATCCAAAGTGGTGCCATCGATCCTGCACGCAGCGGGAAATAAACATCCTGTTCTACACGAACGGCAATAAACTGTTCCAGCCAATCAGCACCAGGGCAGTGGGAGTGAGAGAATAGCCAGCACATGGTACTGTAGTGTTGCATGTTGAGCTTCAGTTCTCACTCACAGGATAAGCAAAGAAACGTCTGAGAAACAGCCAAAGAGGAGACGATGGGACGAGCAGACATGAGGAAGAAGTTATCAGATCAGTGGAAGAGACGTTTCAACAGTGCTGAGACCCCAGTCAGCTAAAAGCCATGGAAAAATGGAAACGCATGTTTCCTACACGGTCCTTATTTTTTTCTCCCACTAGGTAAAGCAGAGCTAACGGCTAGCTGTGAGCGGCTAACGTCACTTTCCATGTTGTTGTTCGGTGTAACGGTAAATTGTGTTAGTTGTCTGTAAAACATTTGCAAGATGTTTACAGCCACAAAAATCACAAACACAAGTGATCAGCACAATGAGAGCACTGAAGCGGTGTGTGTGTGTGTGTGTGTGTGTGTGTGTGTGTGTGTGTGTGTTTATTGGGGATCGATTCCTGCACCTTTAAAGGGTTTAAAACACTCTCTTGCTGATATGTCATACACAGTGTATACACACAGAAGGCCATCAAACAGAACTGTATACACACACACACACACACACACACACACTGGACACACCCTGGACACACCCTGGACACACCCAGGACACAACCAGGACACACCCTGGACACACCCAGGACACACCCTGGACACACCCAGGACACACCCTGGACACACCCAGGACACACCCAGGACACACCCAGGACACACCCTGGACACACCCTGGACACACCCTGGACACACCCGGGTCTCTTGAGCAGTGAAATCCTTAATCCTTGGTATTGGTGTTGGTGCTGCGACAGCCTGAGCTGTTTGTGTTTCTCGACGTTTCTAAATGATATGGTTCATTCCTGTGAATTATCAGGATTGGCAGCCGCACAGCGAGGAACAAAACAACGCGCTGGAAAAACCTGCCAATTTAGCCTGTCTCTGAAATAATGATTAGCGTATCTTTGCTACGTGCAGGTTGATTTAATTGTTGTGCTTCGACTGTTAGAGCGGCGACTCCATGAGCATCGAGCCACTGATATTATACTTACTGTTTGTACTGATTACACCTGTACATTAACAAACAAGACATGTTTTAATAATATAAAGAGAAATCAGTTTACAGTAAAGTTTACAGTTTACATCGTCCAAGCTCAAATACTTTACAGTGAATCATTACAACACTTCACCCTCATCATCGTAACATCAGATCAAACCTGTGATAAACCTACAGTACAAATCAGAGCTGTGTTTAATACTGACAATAAGAGCATTTACACACACACACACACACACACACACAATGTGATGAGAACTCACAAGACTGGGACTAAAGTTAAGCCTTTATTTATCACATATCCAGAATTACTGCACTGTGAAATTCTGTCTTCATGTATCCTAGGGTCAGGTAGGGTTAAGGGGCCTCACTCAGGGGCCCGACAGCAAGAACCTGGTGGAGCTGGGGCTCGAACCGCTAACCTTCTGATCAATAACGCACTGCCTTAGCCCTCTGAGCCACCACTGCCTCGGCTGTGTGTCCATAAGAAAATCATTCATCAGTGAAACTCATGAGAAAAAAAAGGCTTCAGTTTGTTAGGCAGCATAAAGACTGGACTTTGGAGTGATGGAGAAAGGTCATGTGACCTGACGAGTCTGGATTTGAGCCTATTCCAGAGTGGCTGAGCCTATTCACTTGGCTAGTCTCTCTCTCTCTCTCTCTCTCTCTCTCTCCAGAATTTATATTCTGATTATATATTTCTGTAAAACTGCTTGGTGAGAACTTTGTTTATTGCTTAAAATGCTATACAAATAAACCTGAATTGGTTTGCGTGCAGTTTTGTATTAAAAGTGTGAAGCCATTTATCATGTCATTCTTTTCCATTAGAAGTTAAGTAAAAAAAAAAAATCATGTATTTCAGATCACTTCCTGATTTTATTTAAAATATGTCTTACACATAATATTGGAGCTCAGCTTTGCGTGAGTCATTAAATAAGCTGTGCATTCATCTTTATTAAGAGTTGCTCAGATTTATTGAAGCGTGGCCGCGTGGTTCTCTGACCCTACACGACTCCATTAAGTGGCTGAAAGCTCCGAGTCATTGTTTCCTGCCACGCCAGATATCGTCGCCTCGCTTAAAAGAAAAATAATTATAAAGTATAAAGCTCTGAAGCCCTGGTTTAATGACTGCACTCGCATTTTAAATAAGAGCACTCAAATTCCGAAACTTTTATTTAATAAAGTACCAGAGACACTCAGGAATTAATCAGCCACCAAAGCAGCAAAACAAAAACCAAGTGTGTGGAGCATCATTAAAGGGTTTTCTCATTGAAATCAATACATGTACAGTTCTTCACCCTGAACCTACAGGACTCAGGGATTCGGGTCTGATCAGAGTCAGCGCTGGTTAAAGAGGGAAATGACCTCCTACTGCCCTCTGATCAGGGCTCCGTCTCACTGCTTGTGTTTCTCAACATCACTGGCCACAATAATCTACTGTATTAACCATAAACAGCTCTACTGGAAAATATACTGCCAAATATTATTAAACATCATTTTAAAAAATAGGCGGCACAAATTCGACCTGGCTAGAATTCCAAACACTGGGATAAAAGTCTAGCCATTTAAAGTCTAATGAGCTTAAAGCGAGACATAAATGGCCAAATTTCAGCATGTTCTGGTTATTACAAAAAAATAAACACACTTATGTAAGTTAGATATAGTGGAGCTGTAAGTCTCTAAATGAGCTGATTTCAGGAATTTATACCTTTTACAATGTTTAGAAAACTCGTTACAGCTTACAAAAACAAGTCTTACATTAATCCACCGGAAGTGTTTTTTTTAAGCAATATTTGTTAAAATAATGAGAGCACTCGGTTAGATCTGCAGCGACGTCATGCAAACCTCTGTTTTAGCTCCTTATTGCTCAAAATATTGCTTTATTATCTTTTTTTAAAAAATTTTTTATGAAGATAAAGTTAGGTTTGTTTTCTTAAAATATGTTTCCTTAAATAATGCAAACAAATACTTGACAAGATTGTTTTAGTGAAAAAAGTCTCATTTCCAAGAATTTATTTATTTATTTATTTGTGTTCCTAGAAATTCTATTGAGATGAATTGAGTGATTATTTCAGTTATTAGATGGTCCACCACAATCCACCACATCTGATTATATAAAGACAGATTCTTTATTAACACCTTTTTTAAGGAAATCCTACAGAATCAGCAGATCTCTCTAAAACCTGAGAGTGTTCAGCCTCGCTACATCTGAAGACAGATCTGAAGCTTTACACAGACAGAGATATTGCCGCTGCTTTAGACACTGACACGCTCGCTACATGTAGTGAAGTCCTACTACAGCCACAAGAGGAACGCAACAGAAAAGGTCAGTAAGTGTCCTATAATCGTCAGCACATCAGTGGAGAATAGAAGAAACCTTGAACATGGACATGATGATAAATATGATTTGCATTTGCCTCATGATGCCGTTACACTGTTATATAATTGCATAAAGAATAAAGTGCACCGCATGTCAGTTACTCTTCATCCCATCAAGAGACAGAGCGATTATTTATCCTAATAATATCTGTCATGTGATATGCCACAGACCTGGAGAAATTTCTGCTCTGCAAAACAGAGACCTCCTGGTCCATGGAGACGGTCTCCATGGCGACTGGGATGCTGGAGACAGGCTGAAATATCCAGAGAATTGTTTGAATGTGAACATTTGAGCTATTTAGATAGTCCACATTACAAAATGTCCTCCTCTGCTGTGATTTAATGCTAATAAGAGGGACAGGAGAGATCACAGAGGCATCGCTGGGGTAATAACGTCCAGCGCGAGGGCACGATGTAGGTCTGAGATCTCACTTACGCTTTCAGAATCAGGGTAAAGAACATCGTCTGTCTCATCTACTGTGCAGGCGATGTAGACTTTCCTCCAGGAACAGAAACGCTGGACGTTTTTAGTAAGTGCAAATTTAAATAAAATTCCAGAAGGTCCTGTTACATAAAATACTTTTCTCATGAAGGGCTGTTAAAGAAACCAGCACGACTGATCAGTTACCTGTTAACCCTTAGTGGTTAGTTTATGCCTATAAATCAGACCATTTTAAGTCTGACATGATGAAGCTTTAACAGAGAATTCACAAACAAGCAAATAAACGTCCTCATTATTATTAAGTCCCTGAGCCGCTGGCTTTGTCTGACTAACCCTGATGAGTAAAATGGCACTGACGGTTTGCTGTTGCTGTGTTGTTAGTAATCAGTCTAATTTATTCATTTGGAAGAGAACACTCATATTAACATAATAATGGATGTAGACTAATCCTCATCAATCCAGTCTGAGTCTGAGTTCTGAATTCTCAATTAACCCTGAGAGGTCTGAGTCATGACGGATACGTGCTAATGCTAACTCTAGATAAGTGCATGTGGCTGTGAACGCGAGCAGGCTCGAGGGATAGACAACAAGCAGCAGATGTTGCTGAGGTCCACCTACTTATCCAGCAGGGAAACCCTGTAACCTTCTTAACCGAATTCACATTTAAAGGTCCCATATGTGACTCATCCTTTAACTAGTTAACCAGGGTCCTCGAGGTCCCCCAGTGGCTGAAATACCCGTCATAACACAAACGGTCACTCCTCAGACTCCCTGTTTCACTCCTCCTCCATACGCACCATTTTAGTATTTATGTAAATGAGCTCCTGCTGAACTCCCGCCCACAGAGCACAGCAGAGCTAAACACAAGCTTGGGGAGGGGCTCCACTTATATGAGGTCACATTAGGGGGAGGAATCTAATTGGCCTGTTTAAGCCCTGACTAATACAGTCATGGAAAAAGGACAAAAAGCAGGACGTTTTAAGTTCGTACACGCCCACTCGAGAGACGTCTGAACGTCCAAACATGACCAATGTGACTTTTTAATAATAGGAGCCCTTTAATCCGAGTTGTGTATTGGTGATAATTCAGTAAAATGAAATTGTGCCACTACATTTTGTGGTGTAACGTAACGTGATATAAAAGCAGTTATAATGCGTTAAAGAGACTGAATAGCAACAGGTCTGTTTTGGTGTAAAATTTAAAAGCAATTCTGGTGTAATTTAATCTTCACAGCTGGATGTGGGCTGTGAGGAGAAAGTGTCAACTCTCTCTCCAGACTATTTTGCATTTTGTTTTGAACTGCATAAATTTCACAATCGTTCTTTAGCATGAAGCTAAAACAAATTGTGCTTTAATAGGCAGAATAATTTCTGTAGTGGTGATGTGAGTGAATTTATCAGTCATTTATTCCAGGTGAACTTAACAACACTGATTATCAGTTATAACCAGTAACCTGGCAACAGGATCGGGGCACCCGAGACACCCGATGCACCTCCATGACCGCGGGGACTAAAGACCGGTCCGTCCGGTCCGACCCCGCCGCCAAACTCCCCACATCCCAATCTGATCGAGTCACATGGGACGCACCGGACAAACAAGTCTGATCTACAGAGGCCCCGCCCCAAATCCCACAGCATCCACTGTCCTAGTGCCAGACACCACAGCGCCCCCCAGAGGTCCGGTGCAGCCGGGGAACCCAAAAACCTTTAAATGTAATGGTTTTAATGTTATGACTGATTGGTGTACAAGTACATTGACAGGTTTCCGGATCTTCTTTACCATTTTTATTTTTATTGTACATTCGAGAATTTGAGATTTAATTTGCAAATGTTTTTCCTTAACACAAAGCAGCTCTCTTACTTCAAGTTAAGATGTTAAACTCAGTGTGAACTCTTTATTTGTTTTACATCAAGAACATACTATAACGTACTATAAAACATTAGCGTTGTATTTAAAAAGCGAAGTGCTGCTGTGAGTCTCGCTACATGATGTGATTGAGTCTAGCACTCTGTTTCACTTCATCACTTAATACTGAAGCTTCATAGTGGGGAGATGAAAGTGATGGAATCTCAGATGTGATGAAGGGAAAACGCCGCACACGCTCCTCATCTGTTTAATCACAGCGTGAGCTGATCCCGTGCTAAATCCTACAGCGTACAGCAGATAGTGTGGTGTTTAAACATCAGAGGACTCTGTCGTGTGTCACTCCTTCACACTGGGTGGATTTGGAGAAACGCTATGTTACACTGAAGTGTGGAAAGCGAGGAGGACGGTGTAGCCGGGCATGTCCACGTGACGACGTGATATCCTGAGATCCTGATCTGTTATGTACAGCATGTTTTGTGAGATCATTATCTTTTAATGAATGTTTTATAAATATTCAGAAACACACTAATGTGATAAAAAGAGTCGTCCTCTCTAATATGTCAATAGACCGACTTTTGCTTTGATGACGGTCATTTTAAAAAAAATTATGCAACATCACAACATTTATTTCCATCCAGAGTCACATTAATTTCTCTTCAAGATCTTGTGCTGATGATGTGAGAGTCGGAGCGCTGCGTGAAGCATTTTTCGAGAACATCACAAAGATTCTCACTGGGGTTTAGGTCTGGACTCTGTGGTGGAACACACACACGTGTGTAAATTATTCCTCACCCTCCTAGTGCCGCTTTCTCACACTCGGGAATATGTCCGTTCCATCAGTGAAGAAGAAACCCTCCATAGATGTGATAACCTGGTGATTCAGTACATTCAGGTGGTCAGCTGACTTCATTTTATTGC
>JAQMYJ010000010.1:22392177-22403494 GCA_030014305.1 Clarias laeviceps | reverse complement strand
GATGTAGATGTGGGTGTAGATGTAGATGTGGGTGTAGATGTGGGTGTAGATGTAGATGTGGGTGTAGATGTAGATGTAGATGTAGATGTAGGTGTAGATGTAGATGTAGATGTGGGTGTAGATGTAGATGTGGGTGTAGATGTAGATGTGGGTGTAGATGTAGATGTGGGTGTGGTCTGAGCATGTGTAAGGTTTTAGTGCATAAAAAGCTGAAAGTGTTCTGTTTTGTTATCTCTAATGATCACATGGTTACACAAAACTGTACAAACTAATGTTTAATAAAAATATACGCACACTTACAGAACAGCACATATGGAGTTTCATCTAATAAACACATGTGTACTTAAAATTGAATACTTGTGTGTGTGTGTGTGTGTGTGTGTGTGTGTCAGTGTGGACGTCACGGTGCTTTATCTCAGAGATGCTCCCTGTGTGTACAGCCTCAACTGCTGCGTTATTAAATTATGAATATTAATAAAGAATAAGACATGAAGGCAGTAATAATTCTGCCGCTGCACAGAAATAATGAAGCTAATTTTGATAAATGGGGCGATAGCATGGCCGCCGTATACGGAGGTAAATTTATCTTAATTAATATCACAGACCTGAACACTGTGCTCGGGAAATGGGACCGCTGGGGCTTGGAGCAGTCGCCGGAAAACACACACACACACACACACACACACAGGTCTGTCAAAATAGGTTTTTCATTCTCCACTGCTCTACAGTCCACATAAACGCTAGTGATGTGGAGCTCACGGCCTTCTGTATTAAACGTGTGTGTGTGTGTGTGTGTGTGTGTGTGTGATGGTGACCTCAGTTTTTCTTTTCTCAACACTACAGCAACTTGGACAGAAAGCCAAGTGTGAACCAGCATTAATACACTTCTCGTCCTTTATTCTCTCTCTGCTTTAGAGAGACAGAGACAGAGAGATGAGGGAGGAAATTATACGGCTACAAAGCATCCATTTATTACGGAGTGGGACAAATGTCGCTGGAATAAATTAATTAATCAAACGCTTTTAATTGATTCCTCTGGAGTCGGAGTGCGTTGTGTGATTATGCTCAAGTGTTTAATTACGAATTTAAATGAGATGATGCTGTTTAATTAGTCTGGCCGGTGAATGAGCTTTCACACTTCCCTGCATAATTAGCATGTTGTGTGTGTGTGTGTGTGTGTGTGTGTGTGTGTGTGAGAGAGAGCGAGTCACATGGTTGTCACTTACTCATCAGAGTTCTACTTATATTTTCCATAATGTACTTACACACACTCACACACACATCAGGTTTTTAAAATCTTTCATACATTTTTACGAAAATATTTTTTCCCCTCTGTTGATATTTTCTTCTCATTCACGCACTCACACAGACAAATGCCAATCACAGCTCATTTGCCATTAGCGACGCCCACAAAACTCCATAAAAGGTCACAGAAAACTGAACGTGCAAAATTAGGACCAGACCACACACACTCACACACACACACACACACACACACATGTTTTTCACTCATAGGCAGAAGTGGAAGTTATTTTAACTGGATTTCCATCAGTAAACAGCAAAACACATTATTTATCACCATAATCAGGAATGTTGAGTGTGTGTGTGTGTGTGTGTGTGTGTGTGTGTGTGTTTAATGAAGCTAAAAATAATGATTAAAATATTTACCCCGGTCATGGTGGACACTGAACACACCCCAGAGAAAGTACCTCAGCAGAGCTTATAAATGATTAAACTTACAATAAAGGAAACAAAGAAAATAATGTCACATTTCACGGTTGTAATTTATATTTATATAAACGGGACGCTGTTACCGTAGTGACGGAAAACGACTTCCATCCAGCTGTGTGGACACACCAGGCTTCAAGTGGTCCTCGAACACATCTGTCGGAGAGATTCCTTTTAATTATGCGCCTGAAAAGTGTGAAACATGCTTTAGAGTGTGTGTGTGTGTGTGTGTGTGTGTGTGTGTGTGTGTGTGTGTGTGTGTGTCTAAGCCTTGCATTATAGCACGCTCCACTTATGTAGATAATGTAGAAAATGAATTCACAGTAGGTGGATTTTCTCAGTCAAGAGATTTGGTGTGTATTGTTAGTGTATTGTTAGCGTATTGTTAGCGTATTGTTAGCGTATTGTTAGCATTTTGTTAGCGTATTGATGCTGTGTGGAATTTTGGGAGATGTTGTGGAATGGTAAGATTAGGTTGGTCATAGTGAATTAAAGGAAAAAATAGAGAAAGACAAGAAATAAAAGGGATTTAAAATCAGGGTTGTTTTAAACAGGATGGAAACACAATGTCCTGTTATTGTTTCACACACACACACACACACACACACATTCGATATCAAAAGACGTCTTGCTTTGAATCATCTGAACATTACCGTAATCATAATCTGTGTTTTGAACAAACAAAAACATCAAAGCTGTGAAATGAGATACACAATGAGGACCTGCCTCTTCCTTTCATTCTTTTATTTTTAAAACATAAAACATAAAAAAAAAAAAAACAATATGGAGCTGGTGCTAATGAAACCCAGGTCGTCCAATCAGCTCGCTGCGCACACACACTTATGTTTTGGATTCTTTCACTGCACTCGCTGTAGCAGGATTTTACACTCACTAACATTAGCACCAAAGACATTAAATTCGTCCCTTTTACACACTGATTCACGTGTCATTGTAAAACACACGCAAGTCTTTTAAGAGAAATGTTATGGGTTTATGCAAGAGTTAAGTCCACGAGAGCGACGCAGAATCTAATCTCGCCATCTCTCAACAACATTGTTATACGGTTAATAAAGTTGCTAGTAAGGCATGAGCACCGATGCCACCCGCTCATCACCGGCGTCCGTTAGCTCGCTACATTAGCTCGCTACATTAGCTCAGTCACAGCATTATGAAGGAGTTTAGCCAGTTAACATGATCTGCAATTAAGTTACCTTTTGTTTTAATGTTAATTTATAATACTGAAGCCCTTAATCTGGTTAAAAGAAGAAACAGTTCCGATGGTGAAGTCACTTTTGTGGATTTGTTTCTTACAGTAATGCACTTGTAGCTTTTCCTCTCTCTCTCTCTCAGTGCTGTCGCGACTCTACTGTGCTGTTTACTAGGTGATGTGTTATTTTTTTAATTCAGGCGAGTCCTTGAGGTGGCTTGGCTAAAAGAGGTGGCAGGTATGCAGGTGTGTTGGTTAAATGTTTGCTAGCAGGTGATCCTGTAGCTAGCAGATGGTGTTAGCTTCTGGCAGAGCCAGAGAGAGACCCGGGGATCTCAGACATACTGGAACTCTTAAACACGATCAAACATACGAAGATCGGCTTCAGGAAACGCTCAAGCATTCCTAGCTAGAGAAGGTCAGCATCAAGCACTCAGACTTTTATTCTCTAATCGTTTCCTTTTTCTTTAATCATTTTATTAATGATCATTCACACCACAAGCTGTCCTCCTGTCTCTCCCTCCATCTTCGTTGTATTTAGTGTTTTTAATTGAAAAGTGTCTTATGTAGCTCCGTGCGAGATCCATTTCCAGCACATCACGTCCACACGTACCGTACATCACATTCATATTCAGGCTCTGATGATACGCCTCTCTGTCTGGAGGCATTACAGCATTAATTTAATTTAGAGCGAGCTACCGTTAGCTCATTAGCACTTCTAATTAATTCATTGACAGCACTATTAAGATGTCTCTTTTTGAAAATTGGCATCTGGCGCATGTGTCTGTGTACTGTACACACGCATGTGTATGCGGCGGTGGCTAAATCGGTGTGTGGCAGTTGGTGGAAGACGTGAAGATGACAAATCAGGTGACAAAATATGGAGAGCGAAAAAAGAAGCTAATAAATGATTCAGATCGTTTTACTAAATCCAGACTAACAGAGACGCAGACATGCTGAGGAGTAAAATATTAAAATAAATATTTTCTTAATGTGTAGGTTAGCCACACACACACACACGCACACGCACACACACACATATACACACTGTGATGTTTAATTGTATTATCTTGAGCAATGACAGGCGGCTCGCTCTCAGGCTCTGGGAACAGGTGTCACTCTCCATGAACCATCTGTAGTGTGTGTGTGTGTGTGTGTGTGTGTGTGTGTGTGTGTAACTTGTGTCTCTGTAGATTTTTCTATAGACACAAGAAGACAAAGATGACAACTGTAATCAAAGCAAACACAAAAAGGCAATATTCCTAAGGAAAAAAAACATGACATGACACAGTCCCAACCCTGTCCTGACACAGTCCCAACCCTGTCCTGACACTGTTCTGACACAAACCTGACACAGACTCAACACAGACCTGATACAGTCCGGACATAGACTCAACCTAGACTTGACACAGACCCAACACAGACCCAACACAGACCTGATACTGTCCTGACACTGTCCTGACACAAACACAACACAGACCTGATACTGTCCTGACACTGTCCTGACACAAACACAACACAGACCTGACACTGTCCTGACACAGACCGGAAACAGACCGGACACAAACCTGACACTGTCCTGACACTGTCCTGACACAGACTCAACACAGACCTGATACAGACCTGATACAGTCCGGACATAGACTCAACCTAGACTTGACACAGACCCAACACAGACCTGACACAGACCTGACACTGTCCTGACACAGACATGAAACAGACCTGACACAAACCTGACACTGTCCTGACACAGACATGAAACAGACCTGACACAGACATGAAACAGGCCTGACACAAACCTGTTACTGTCCTGACACAGACATGAAACAGACCTGATACAGACCTGATACAGACCTGACACAGACATGAAACAGGCCTGACACAAACCTGACACTGTCCTGACACAGACATGAAACAGACCTGATACAGACATGAAACAGACCTGATACAGACCTGACACAGACATGAAACAGGCCTGACACAAACCTGCCACTGTCCTGATACAGACCTGATACAGACCTGACACAGACATGAAACAGGCCTGATACAGACCTGACACAGACATGAAACAGACCTGATACAGACCTGACACAGACATGAAACAGGCCTGACACAAACCTGCCACTGTCCTGACACAGACATGAAACAGACCTGATACAGACCTGATACAGACCTGACACAGACCTGACACAGACCTGATACTGTCCTGACACTGTTCTGACACTGTTCTGACACTGTTCTGACACAAACCGGACACAGACCTGCATAAAAAATGTTATTATAATTTTGACTTTATTCTAAGTATAATGTTATCATTGTGCAGCAATAGTTTAAATATTTTAATTGTAAGTGAAGTTACAATTTTTCTTTTCAATTCTGAATCAAATAAACACCCAGTCAATCCTGGGGGGAAATTGGGGTATAGAGTGTAATCTTAGACTCTTAAAATGTGTGAATTGAAAAATTGTGTGTGTGTGTGTGTGTGTGTGTGTGTGTGTGTGTGTGTGTGTGTAAGCTCTTTATCTCATTAAAATAATGACACACCATAATTGGTGAATGCCACATTAATCTGTAATTATGCCCCAAAAATGCACAAATGACAGGTTCTGAATGTGTGTGTGTGAGTGTGTGTGTGTGTGTGTGTTTTCATAGAGTCTGTGTGTTTGCTTCTGTCTGCTCTACCTGTTTAGCACTTCATTAACCATCTTCTTCAGTGAGACATGAAGACTCACGGGTCTCTCTCTCTCTCTCTCTCTCTCTCACTCTCTCTCTCTGTGCAGCCGGAGTAATTAACCCGTCTCTATCTGGGGGCTAATTAGGAAGGAGAGTCCCTTGTTAAAACTGCATCTGGCAATTAGAAATTATGTTCTCTCTCTCTCTCTCTCTCTCTCTCTCTCTCTCTCTCTGTTCTGAAGTTTATTGACTTTATTTGATTTCTTTTCATCTTAGCAAAATGCTCACTTAGCAACAATCAACGTTTACATTAAACTGATAATTTTTTGGTCATATATGTTTAAACAGGAACATCAAAGGTTTTTAAAAACAATTCTCTAAAAAGCTATTAGAATTCATTATAAAATTATGATGAACTTTCGTTTCTATGGAAACCCACCTATGAAAAGTAATACTGTCATTTTACCCACTTCATTAATTCTCTGCTCTAACTTTACAAATGCTTTACATAAAAGTCTAAATTAAATTATAAAAAAAAGTATAATAATAATAATAATAACAATAATGTGGCCACGTGGTGGTGTAGTAGTTAGCACTGTCTCCAGGGTCTGGGTTCGATTCCCTCCTCGGGGTCTGTGTGTATGCAGTTTGCATGTTATCCCTGTGCTTGTTGGGTTTCCGCTGGGTACTTCGGTTTCCTCCTAAAGTTCAAAGACATGCAGATTAGGCTATTTGGAGTTCAAATAATGTACCTGACTATGGCAAATCCCCAATAAACAGAGTGTTGTTGTTATTAAAATTATTTTAAATTCTTAAAAACTATTTAAAAACACTGTGTTAAAATCAGTATTTTTTCCTAAACTTTTTTGATTGTTATTTTTAAACTAACACCCAGGTATTACATCTGAAGAATATTTCTATATTTTGCTGGAAAAACAATATTTTGAATTTAAAAGGTTTTGGTTATAAATTGACTCATTTTGTTTTATTTTGTTTTATTTTATTTTTGCTTTTTAAGATTTCAGGACTAATATTGTATTAGTAAGAATATTTAAAAACACACATTTGTGTGTAGAACATGTAAGATAAAAGCTTACTGTAGTAAAATATTATTTATTACATTTCCTATTTTATTTATACATATAAACTGTCTAATTACTTACGTACTGTATATGACAGAATCTGTTCCGAAAGTTGTTTTTTTTTTATTATTATTATTTTTATGGAATAAAATGTTTTTGTATTTAAATCCCCTACATGAACAGCACATTTACATTTTATTGAAAATGATATTTAAAAAAATTCACACAACATGCACTTTTCAGTAACGTAAAGGAGCTGGTTATGTTCTTTAATTATTGCTGCATAAAAAATGTTAACCTAAAAGCCAGCATCCCAGGGGGCGGGCTGATACTGGAAGAGTGTGAAGTGAGAATAATAAAGCCCTTTAGTCTAATGAAGGAGATAAGCGTCTCTCATTAGAGGATTTGCTGCTTAGATACAACCAGCAACAAACGTTATGAATTCTATCATCAACAAGGAACATCAGTAAATATTCCCATTAACTTTATTTCACTCGGGGGGGGAATGCATATTCATTCCTTCCCTTCTTTACTTTGACTCTGTTATCTGGTTTCAACTTTAAATTCATAATGCACAAGTCAAGCGTTGTTATTCTGGAGCAGGAAAATATTCATGCGTAAAAAGTAAAGCAAATAAACCAGATAAACTTAGGATACATCGTAATGCATAAGGAAGGAGTCTCCATTCTCAGCGCTGTGTAACAGTCAGACAGAGCTGTAGCTTCTCACACATCTTTAAGATTGATTTGCTGTTTCTGCATTTTTATTTTATCTTATTATATTTGTGAGAGCTAAAACAAAGCTTGTGAGGGAACACGTGCCATAGCTCTTATACCATAGAGTTAAAGATCACTATGAATAAATAAAAATACCGTATGATGCGTTGTTTATTAAAGAAACTCAGCTTTTGTATAAGAGGATTAAAATGTAATGGTAGTAACTGTAGCTCTGTGGTTGATTAGTTTCCTATAACAGCACGACACCGCAGTTTATTCCAACTTGTCATCACCATAAATCATTCATTTTTCTAGGATTTACAACAATATAATAAACCCCACAGTGCATGTTAAATAAAGTTGTTTTATTTAGTAATTGTTAAAAATAAACGTATTGTTAATAAAGCATGACGTTGGTCATTTTATAACAACTGATTTTGTCGACGTTGCCTTTTTGTAATTCATAGAGGAGATCTCCACCGTGCAGAGTGTGTAATGTGTGTGTCTGTGTTTCAGGCTGATTTGCACTGACTGAATCTGTTTACTTAATTTAGTTCATCCAATTAGCAAGACAAGAGGGATTTAAAGACAGATTATGAGAGAGAGAGAGAGAGAGACGAGTCCCGTTGTCTGACATGAAGGTTTTTTTTAACAAGGAAACTTTAAACTGAGTGTGTGCTGCTTCCCTCCAACTCCCACAGCTCTGGAGTAAAAACCCCAGGGTTAATTTGTTGCCCCACATGGTTGCCATGGAAGCAGCGCTGGGGTAATAGCACATGAGCTGTGATGTGGACGCTGGGGAAGCTATTATACCACCAATATAGACAAAAACATCATTATCGTTTGTTAAAATTAGAGGTTGTCTTATTAAGTGGTGTTATCAGGAGTGGAATTATAAACCTGACATAAATTCGCTTATTCTATTACCACGCGATGAGTTCATTTAATTCAATTCGATTTTATTTGCATATGCGTTTCACAACAGGCGTGATCATACACAGTGATCGTGCATCTAAATAAAAGGTGAGATACTCTGTGTGTGTGTGTGTGTGTGTCTATATACAGTATAAAACCAAATGCAGGCACATTAATGAGAATTAATCGAGATGAACAGGGCAATTGTAATAATTTGTTTGTTTGTTTGTTTGTTTTGTTTGCAAAATGTTTATACTCATCCCCAGCATCATTTTACATCCAAATTAAATTTACATCCAAAACTGATTATTTGTTTTGGGTGAACAAGTTTTTTTTCTTCTTCATTATTTGACAGATATTATTTGATATAAACTGATGTTCTGTTGATTTTCCCACTGCAGCTCTATAATATCACACCTAGTGGTCAAACATGGGAACTGCACCAAACAAGCAGTAATAAATAGAGGCCCACTGGGGTGGGAATCACGCTGCCCCAGGCTCACTGTATGAACACAGGAGGAACAGTCGGACAGTTAATGACAGGGTTGCCAGGGTGATAGATTTTACCCCAAAAGAACACTCCATGGCTGCTAAGATTTAGTTTAAAAGTATTTTCAAAATTGCACAATCAAATGCGTGCGGAGAGTTAGTGTATGGCGTACAGAAGCATTTCATAAAAATTTTAGGATATAATAATAAAGAGTGAAGAAGGGAAAAAGGGTAAAACCTCTGAAACAATGATGTAAAGCCCTTAAATCAATCACATGACTGTATTTTACATGCTGCTAATTTTGTGCTTTTCTCTAACGTAGTGGAAAACCCACAGAAAATAAATGCTGAGTAAGAGAAAGTGATGTGCGGTGAGACCTCAGGCTGAGTTATTCCACTCAGCTTCCAGCCAAACCAAATCAGCGGCTAGCACGTCCTGCCAGACGCTAACCCGGAGCGGCTAGCGCACAGACCCTGCTGCTTTTCCCTCTTTTTCTGTTGATCGAGATCGCCGTCATGCCAAACCCCATGTCATGAAATATGACTTTGTTAAGTGCTGTCTAACATGTTTTACATAGTGCATAGTAATTTCTTAGCGGTGACTTTTATATTTATTTAAAAAAAAACATCATGCGTGTAATTTCCTGTTGTCACATACGTTATAGCAGCTATAAACTTTCCTCTGAGACTGGAGACTCCATAAATGTTAAATAAACACAGAAACTGTCCTTATACCAGAGATCTGTTTAATATGCTTATTACTAGTGGACCGTCCAGTGTCCCGCTAAATGAGTCGTTACTATGGAAACGAAAACATATGTGAGTGAGTGCATTAATATAAACCTGCACTACTTAATCAACACCTGCTGAACAATCAGAACTGAGAACTCATACTGTACATATATAATATGGGTGGATGTGTATTTGGTAATACACAGCTTTTTGATTCTCTCATATACACACACACACACACACACACACACACTCTCACACACGGTGCATCTGTTAGTAGTGTGTCCTGCTGAGTTATTGGCTCAGCACAGCTCCATGTGGCATATGTGCTTCAAAGCCGTCTACGATGCCGTCTACCTCCAATTAGCCTCGAGTCCACACAAACACATTTATAATATTTACAGTATCCTCACACACACACACACACACACACACACACACACACTTGTGTCTCCATCATTAACTCTCTATAATCCCTGAAATCTGAAGACCATGTTGACTTGCTTGTTGTTTTGATGTTTGTTTTTATTATGATTATTATTTTAATTGTTATTAATTCTGCTCTTTGGCATGCTCTAGCATTGTTGTGGCTAATTAAAAGAATAGCATGGCAAAGCAATTAAACGCTAACGACCAGCTCTCAGCGTAACAGCACCCTCGTTATAAACCTGTTTAAACAGGTGAAGTCACAGTAACGACACGGAACTGTCATGAAATGTGAAATCATTAAACACAGGAGAGTGACGTCCGAGAGAAAGAATATTTGGCAAATATTACAGTGATATTACATCCAATAAAACTAAACTTTAAAAAAAATTATTCAAAATAACCAAAAAAAAGAATGAAATAAATTTTATAATTTATAATATTTATAATATCTAAGTGATGCAATGAAAAAAATAAACATAAAAAAATGTAAATACACCAAAATGTGAATGTGATGCCATAATGATTTAAAAAAAAATAATAAAAAAAAAAAAATTTTGAAGGAAAGAAATCCTTTTATATCATGTTCTGTTTTTTTTTTAGTTGGTGTATTATATTAAACATTTTTGTTTTTTATTGCATCATGATACATTTATTTTCATTAATGAATTTATTTCTTATTTTTAATTAATTTCTTAATGTATTTTGTGTCTCATAGCATTACATTACAGATGTTTTTCAGATACTCTGATGTTTTAATATTTTCTTTGTGTTTCTGATTTTCTTTTCTTCCAAGTTATGACATCACATTTTATGGTATAACATTTATTAAATCTGTTAAATCATTTATATTTATCATTCAACATTTACATTTAGTATTTTTATTTTTTAATTCATTTTGTTTCGTCACTACTACATAAAATTTCAGATTTTCCTTTAGGTTATGATCGCACCTTTATTTTTCTTTATTTTTAAAGAACTCATTAGGACGTCATATTTTACAATTCATTGTTTTATTTTAAGGCTTTATGATGTTTACATTTTAAGCACTCTGACATCACTTTTTATTTATTAATTTTTTCCATTTTTTTTTTTTTTCTAATAACAAAATTATTAGTTGTTAATTTTCAACTCCTTTTATTTAAAATCACATTTTAGACGATTTCCCCCCCGAGTCAGTATGACATCACAGACCAGGTAAAGTAATTGCACCCGGTTTCTCCTAATGACGTCATATCGCTCAGAGCCGTGTGCGCTACGTTAAGCTAAGCAATTACCTCTCGTTTGATTTTTAACGTTCCCCCCCACAGTTCCCCCCCACAGTCCCCCTCCACACACACACACACACA
>JAQMYJ010000010.1:22349858-22362154 GCA_030014305.1 Clarias laeviceps | reverse complement strand
GTCTGGGACTCTGTCTGTCTGTCTCTCTCTCTCTCTCTCTCTCTACAGAGACACTCTGTTAGTCTGGGACTCTGTCTGTCTGTCTCTCTCTCTCTCTCTCTCTCTCTCTCTCTACAGAGACACGCTGTTAGTCTGGGACTCTGTCTGTCTCTCACTCTCTCTCTCTCTACAGAGACACGCTGTTAGTCTGGGACTCTGTCTGTCTGTCTCTCTCTCTCTCTCTCTCTCTCCGTATTGTTTAGCGTTAAACACTCGCTCCACTCATTCGCAGTCTGGAGGAGATTAAGTCTGCTGTCGTTTAGCACCTGGAGCTGCTGGAGGGAATATCATCAAAAATGTGTAAGGCTTTAGGGACTGAATACAACTGGAGTGCTAAAGATAACTTTAAGTAAACACTGTGTGTGTGTCTGTGTGTGTGTGTCTGTGTGTGTGTGTGTGTGTGTGTGTGTGTGATTTTCCTCATCAGATCTGATTAAAATTACTCATATCTGATATGATTTATGAACAGTGACACTGTGCTAGTCTGTGCTAACCCTAACAGTTAGCATGAACTAACTAACTACGTAACTCACACTTGACCCTAAACTACAGACAGGCGGAGTCACAGCGGTTTATTCGGACAATTCTGTGAAGATGAAGGGTTTTAAAGATGTAAAGCTCACTCAGCTGATTTGTATTTAATTTATGCAGTGACGATAATCTGTGTGTGTGTGTGTGTGTGTGTGTGCGTGTGTGTGCGTGTGTAAATGTGTGAAACAGAGAAGTGATTCCTTTATGAAGAACGTGTCAGACGTCATAATGGACCATAAACACCCTGAGAAATTCTTTTATAGTCAACAGGGTCTCACTAATGTGAACTCATTACACGTGCGCTAATTACAGTCAAACCTTCCTGATTTCCGATTCATCACTTGCTGCATTTTCTTTCATTTTTTAAATTTTATGTTTATTGTTATAAAACAGCAAACAGTGATGATTTGAAACATATATTTAGTAAAAAAATAAATTAATATATACAACAAGCAACATTTAGCTTCCAGCGCTAACTAACTACACAGAGTAGTAGAAGTAGTAGCAAATAGCTAGCAAATTCACAAAAAGAAGACACGACTCAGGGTGGAAATCCTGTTATTTTCTTGGATTCTGCTCCGATTTGATTAGCAAAGCAAAGTAACTGTACTAGCTAGGGACAAGCTGAGGTTCTCAGTAACACAGTGTTACTAGTAGCTTGGTATACGAATGCCCCACCTTTTTGCCTTAAGAACTAAAATTTTCGTGAAAACTTGATGTTTGCAGGAACCTGTTCTATAACATATTAGCACCTCCAGGGTCAGGGTTCTTCTCCCGCCTGGGTCTGTGTACATGGAGTTTGCATGTTCTCCCATTGCTTGGTGGGTGAATGTTGACCAGAGGTCCTACCATGGTCGTAAAAATCATAATAAATAAAATGGTAATCACCAATGGCCTCCACAGTCTACAGTTGGACAACAGAGGTTCCTAGATGGATTTAGAGTCTTAGCTAGCAGTCAGCAGTAGTTGTAGCCTCAGCTAATATAACAGAAAACATACAGTTAGGATTAGCTCTATGTTCAGATTCCGCTTACAGAAGCACTGCTAACAGGCTAACTGCTCCATTAGCCATTTTGTCTCTCTTGGACTGAATCTGTAGTAGGTTGTCACAGAAGGGGAGCGGGCCTTATCTTTAGAACCATTTAAAAATTCTTAAACAAATTGCCTTAATTTTTTATTGATTCTGTAAAGCTGCTTTGTGACAATGACCATTGTTTTAAGCTCTATACAAATAAAATTTTACTTAATTGAATTGAACTGAAGCTTCCATACCTGGAAACATCTCTCGATTGGTAATACACCAGCCATGATTTAATCACTGGTCATGATTTAGAAACACTGAACTGGTTTCTAACAGCGCTCCCATGCCAGTGTAAAGTGGTGTGTTCTGGTGACGCATGCAGGGGGGTGGCCATGTTGCTTCTGGTGGTTTAGACGGTATGGTCATGGCCCATATGTCTTTTGGGTTCTGGGTCGTGGACGTAACTTCCTGGATTAATCGTATGGTCATCCTGTCCAAGCATTGCGTACTCCACATATGAAACATGTTGTGACCCTTAACATCGTCACGGAGCGACACACTGACGCACTGACACACTGACACACTGGCGCACTGACGCACTGACACCCTGGCGCAGTGATGTCTCATTCGTTTTGCTTTTTTTTTCAGCCGTTCTTGGACGCTCGTGTCTCTGCTGGTGTTGGCAGCCACCCGCGTGGCCATGGGGGTCAGTGTGGAGTAAATAATTAGTGGAACTGGCTGGAGATTTGCAATGTGTGTGTGTGTGTGTATGTGTGTGTGTGTGTGTGTGTCTCTATGTGTCTGTTCTTAATTTGGCTAACACTCGCGACTGTGAAGAGAGATGTCATTATTTACGCCAGATTATGATTCCCGGGTGCCACCAAGGGAGTCTGTTGCCCATTCCACCGGAAAGAGAGCTTAAGCTGTTTATTTTCCTTGTGCTTTTTGCGTATGTGTCTGTTTGTGTATTTGTGCTTTTTTTTTTTTTTTTTTACAAAATATGCCTCATTCTGTGTTCTGTTAACAGGGTGTATTAAGACTGAATTACAACTAATTAATTGGATGTAATGTGATTTTTCTTTATCAACTGTTGTTGTTTTTGTCGAATGAGGAAAGCCCACTTCACGAGCACACGTCCCCAGGATTAATTAAAATTTGTGTAATGGAATAGTTAAAGCCTCTCATCAGGGACTGGATGTGTATACCATATAAACTCTAATGCTAGGCTGTTTTTTGCAACACAATGTGAGCACATTGTTTTTTCTTTTCCTTCATTAAAATGACTTTCAGTCATGAGTGAAACAGGATGTGATGTGTCAGCAGGACACTCGCTGATTATTAAATTGCACCCGACCTTTTTTCTTCTAATAATTACAACACAAAAAGACTTGTGTCATGAACACCCAATGTGTGTATCTATTATAACATTCACACAAATCATCTGATCTTTATCCGTCTATTTCATTCATCATTATCAGTAAAGAGTAAGCCACTGTAATTCATCTAATGATCTCAAGCCTGAACTTTTTATTCATCTGCACTTTAATAGTTACACCAATCTGTCATACCATTATGGCCAGGTGAATTAAACAACAATCACCACCATTCAACAACTATATCCCAGTAAACTGCCAACAAGATCATGTGCACCCAAGGCTTACCCATACCCATGGGGACCAGAAGCCAGCCCATCTCCCACAGTTAATGTCAATGCTGGCACCAGACCACCCAATGCACCACAGCCCACCACAAACAGGGCCCAACAGTCAACTCCCATCCCAATGTGATCAAGACCCATGGGATGCAACAAACAAACAAGTCCGATCCACAAAGGCCCCAGCCCGAAACCCACAGCACCCAAAGGAACTTCTGCCAACATCCTGGTGCCAAACACCACACCAATGAGGGACCAAAGCCACCCCGGTTGCATAAGGGGAACCCAAAACCTCTGTGGTTTTAAACCAGTTGTGCAGGAAAACAATGTAGTATTAGTAGTAGTAATAGTCACAGTAGTAGTTTGTGGCAGCGGGGACGTGGTCAAGCACCACTCCATGAAGGGAGCAAGAGACAGGTGAGTAGTGAGTGGTGGGGAAACTATAAAGTGTGTGTGTGTGTGTGTGTGTTATAAAAGATTATTGAGCACAAGTAAAGAATATTTGACAAGGAGCAAGACAATAAATGCCATGACTAACATTGAACACCTTCTGATCTTACCTGAAGCAACTTCTGTTTTGATCTTTATTTTAGTAACACTGTTGCTGAAACACACGATTAGGAAGATGAACAAAATCTCACCACTTACCACTTGGCGACCTCATTGGAGCCATCACAACGATTCAGGAGAATCAACACCAAGAGCTTTTCAGGTGTACATGGAGCAGTTGGAGTTTTTCAAGGCCCTGATCCAGGGGCAGAAGGAGAAGTACTTGCAGATCCTCCAAAATTTGGTCCAGACTGGGGGTGCCCTAGTGGTAGACCGATCAACTGTCGTGATGCTTCACTTCACCCTTGCCAAAATGGGTCTATACGATGATCCAGACGCATTTGTTCTTTGAGCTCCACAGAGACATGGGTCTTTGAGCGTGCCACAGAATACATGGGCCTGCCCCGAGTGTTGGCCCACTTGCTCCTATGTTTCAACAAGAGACAGAGCTCACAGCACAACAACTACCAGTTGTCCTAATGTTGTAGTACCCTGACCAAAATAAGAGTGATCCTTCAGCAGGTTGGCCGAAGCCCAAACAACATCACTGGCACTTCCACAACTTGACACTCAAAGAACACAGCCACCTGCTTGCCATCATCAGTGTCAATGATAAAGCGGAGGATCATATGGTGGCATACAGAGGCACAGGCAGAACCTTGTCTTCGTTCGCTCTCTCCTTCTCCATCTCTCTCTTCCCTTAGTTGTTGTCCCTACAGAACGAGGGCTTCCCCACCAAAGTCGTGTCTCCCTCCACTCTGTTTATTTCCCCTCCTCAGCAGGTGGACAGACTCTCTCAGGACATGCGGGAAGGAAGCCTGGGCTGGTCTGATGGCAATGCAGGGAACCAGGGCATAGGTAGGGATGCTGATCCAGATCCCCAACATTCCACAGGCAGCCCCTGATTGAGCTGGGGCATACTACATGTCAGTAAGTGTAAAAGGGGGTACACAGGTGCATTGGTGGACTCACCAAGGGCTAGTTTAAGGTAGGAATTTGAGTATCACAGTGGAAAAAGTTCTATGTATGCATGGGGACATTCAGAATTACCTGTTTAATTTTGGGGGAATAGTTATAGAGCCCAGGTGTACCATAGAGCTATGAACAATGTTGAATGAATGCTCATTCAAGACTCATTCAAGACTCCAGCATTCAAGACTCAGCTGTCATTTAGATGTTGGCCGCTGCCTAGACTTCAACACCCCTGGCACCAATCTGCCGCCATGGCTACTGGATGGCAAGAGCCACGTTGGCTTCTTCCCTCCCAACATCGGTCCACCACTGCCACCAAAAATGGCCACTTAGCCTTAAAAATGGACTTACTGCCAGTGAATATTTTTTTACCTCAGATTTCACACCCAGAGCTTTGGCCTGCCACTGCTACAGCTCATCAGCATTGTGCTGTTATGCCAGCTGGACACTTCTCCTGACACCCACTTACCTACATCATTGACTCCATTCACCTTATTTCTACCTCCCCTCTTCCTAATTCCCACCACACCTTTCTTTTGTTAAATAAAACAAAATGCATTTTTTTTCTCCCGTCTTGGACTGTGGTGATCCCACAAACTCTTACAGACAAATTATACAGGATGATGCAGAACATTTGCACAAAGGAGTAAATTATTGATTCCAACAAGCCACTATTTCAGGTGGTTCAGTATAATCCAATGGCTGGTAACCTTGGAGTAGACACAGAATTCTCTGATGGCTAGGTACTGTGTCCTGGGATTCAAGAACATCTATGCCAGTTGTGCAAGTGCAGTGTCCTTAATTCCAACTGCTGAATCCACCAGCTACCCAATAAGTGCCATTCCACCCCTTTCATTAATCAAGGTACCCTTTGAAAGAATTGCAATGCCATTAAAATGAACTGCATCACTCTGCGTTAGTACTAGTGGATTATGTTTCACAATGCCGGAAGCAACACTGCACGCAATGTTGCAGAGGCAAACTTCCATATAATCTCCTGAGTTAGATTCTAAAAGAGATTCTGACTGTTCAGGGCACAACTTCTATGTCATGTACAGTACACTTCACAAACTGTATGATCTTATAGGGATTAAAACCACTTGGGAGAGCCTTGCCTTCACCCTGTCTTTGGACTATGCTCTGCTGTAATGGTTCCACAAATGAAAGATGTAGATGGGTCGACCACTCATTGGTATAAAGTCAATGTGATCTACATGCTGGGGGTACAGGTGGATGTGATCCACTCCCTCCAAGGGCAGTAGTATTAGCAGCTGTAATTCTTACAGTAGTAATAGTAGCAAAGTACCCAAATCCTCTACTTGAGTAAAAGTAGAGATGCCCTGGGTCAACTATCACTCAAGTAAAAGTAAAAGTCTTCCATTTACATGGCTACTTGAGTAAAAGTGCAAAATTACTCACCTTCAAATTTACTTAAGTATCAAATTTGTATTGTATTAGCAAAATACAATTCACCCATTGGAGAAATTTCCACTTCAAATGCTACACACCACTGTGGTTATGTAATGCAATGGCATGTAGAAATGTAGTTAAGTAAAAGTACAGATATTTCCTGTATGATGTAGTGGAGTAAAAGTAAAAAAGTATCCATTAATAAAACTACTAGATGTACTTTGTTATCTTCAAACTCTGTGCACTAGTAGTAACCGTATTAGTTGTGCTGTAGTAGTAGTAATGTTGTTGTTGTTGTGTCTAGAATGTACAATAGTTTTATATCATACTGTATATGATCAGTGAGAGGTCAAAGTACTTAAAGGACTACTTAAAAGATTTCACTAGTACATCATTCAGTTTTTATTGTGTGTGTGTGTGTGTGTGTGTGTGAGCGCGTGCACTCTCATTTCCTCCTCTTCCTCTTTCCGTCTCAGGTCTCAGCAGCGCAGCGTGCTGGAGGTGGGACCGAGGCCATGGTTATCAGGGCCTGGCACGCTCGGCCTGTCCTGCCCCGGCGCTTCCTCCTGGCCCAGGGTAAAGATCCTTGGAGTGCCAATCTGCCACCTCTCTCCATGGCCTCTGCGTCAGCTACGTCCGTCAGCGGCTCAGAGAAATGATCGGCCTTTACACGTTACAGGTTCACTGATTGGAGGGTAAGTGAGGAGTCTGTAATGTAACACTGCAATGGGAAATATTAATGATAACACATATGTATTATTTATGAGCTATTATCTGCTGTGTATCTCTCCGGTAAGGACAGGGCTGTGTGGTCATCATTCTGTGAGTAATTTTCTGAAAGCTTTTAATGAAACCCATTATCAGGTGATAATAGAAGAATGAAGCCAAAAGGTTGGAAATGGTGGGTGTGAGACAGATCAGCCACAACAGCAGATAAGTGTGATTTCATTTAAACATCTCGTTCTCTTTACACAAATTTCTTTTTTCTTTTTTTTCCTTTTATTGCTTTTCTTTTATGTGACTGAGGTTGGTTTGGATTCGCACTGCACAAATAAGAGCCTTCCACACTTGTAATAGAATTTGGGATAATCTTTTATCGCACCAAGACACACACAGAACTGATCTGAAACAAACACAGGCCATAGTCGATGAACATTTGAATTTTTTTTCTCTCCTAAGCTTTAATAAATGTTTGCCGTATTCAAATATTCATATTCAAACACTCCTAGTTCCTAATTTTACAATTTAACAGTTAGGGCTTTTCCATTAATTCTTGACAAACAAAGAGGAAAGCTTTGCTTTTGTGTTTTGTATATTTAATTTATTTTTTTTAATGGAAATATTGAATAGATACATGTGTGTCAGTGTGTGTCTCAAAAAGAATTTAATTATAAGACTCACTTTTTAGAAAAAATACTTTTATACATTATTCCCAAATCTGTCAATGATGAATTTTAAAACTAGAAACTAGAAAGTTATATATTTACTCTGGTTATCTTTGTGTAATATATATATATATATATATATATATATATATATATATATATTGTGTAATTACACAAAGATAACCAGAATAAATACAAAATTCAGTTTTTAAATGATAATTTAGTTTATTAAGGGGAAAAAAGCTGTCCAAACCTACCTTTCCCTAAGTGAAAAAGTAATTGCCCCCTAAGCCTAATAACTTGCGTCATCCTTGGAGGCAACAACTGCAATCAAGTGTTTGTGCTAACTGGCACTGAGTCTCTCACATCGCTGTGGAGGAATTTTGCTCCACTCTTCTTTGCAGAATTGTTTTAATTCAGCTACACTGGAGGGTTTAACCTGTTTAAGGTCATGTCGCAGCATCTCAATCAGATTTAAGACTTTGAGACTTGATGTCAATACTTTGACTAGGCCAATACTTTTTCACGGCGCTGTAAAGTCCAGTTAAACTGATCTTGCTTGGTAGTGTTTCTTTGCCGTCAGGTTAGAGGAAGTGATGTCACTGTGCTCGACCTGATTAGCAGAATTCTTCTCTAAAATTCTATGAAAACCTGAGGACAGAGTACAATATAGAGCGTTTCCCAGAATTCCCAGGATTTTTTTCCCAAAATGGAACTGAATACCATCACCTCCTTAAGCAATCAAAACGGATACAAACACACACAGGTACTTTCAGATTTTAACAAATCTCAGAAATGCAAATTTGATGCAAATTAGGTCAAACTTGAAGTGTCTGAGATTCCCAGCCAAAAGCCTTCAGAGAAATTGAGACCAGAGGACACGGTTCAGGTGCGTTTTATTCTGGATCGTAATGACAAACACGTCAAGGTGTGACAAATCACATGACAGTACTACCTGAAGTCTGTCTTCTCCTCCTCGGTGATGTGTGTACGTCTGGGTGTGTGTGTGTGTGTGTGTGTGTGTGAGAGAGAGAGAGAGAGAGAGAGAGAGTACAGGATGCAAATAAGTATCTTGAAATCACGCCGGTTAATTAATTGCAGACATTTGTTTCCATTAAATAAAAAATAACACGTGCTGAGGAGCTCAATTGCCGTTAATTAAGCTTGATATCCTCGTTTGTAAATTAGCAAGCATGGTGCTTTAGCGTTGTGAGTGTTTAAAAAAATGATAATAATAAGATAGGCCTGGGTTTTGTCTTTACGTGTCTTCCCCTGAGGGTGCAGTCCCTCCCGGGAGAAAGAGGGAAATTACACGTGGACGGGGCAGAAGAGAGGACTACAGGGGGTGGTAAATTAGCTGCCTGATCCACACTTATTGGCACACACGCACACACACACGCACACACACACTTCCCCCATTAGCCAGCATCGACATGCCTTCCAGCTTTTTTCTCCCCCTTGTCTCTCCCCCAGCGTGGAGGTCTCATATATTTTCAGTATCTCGGCGAGATACGAATGGACGGCGATCGGTTCAATTGAAAATCAGACAGCCGCCTTGTCTGCCTGCTTCGTAATTAGCGAGAGAAATGAGCGACGCCCGGAGGGATAATGGCGCATAAAAAAACAATTTGCACTCCTTCCACATTTCGCTTTTAATGATGCTTGTGAGTTAAATTCCACTTTCTTCCTGCTTGCTTCATGGATCGAATTTAATTTATTGCACGTCTTCAGCGCCAGGAAACAGACGTGTTTTTCCCTTTTTTCAAGGAAAAGTAGCTACCAGGAATGTTAAGGAAACAATCTGACTCTTACCATGAGCCTACATTGTGCTTGTGGTGAAGCTTTACATTACAGGAAACCGTGAACATTACATGTCACTAAGTGAAACATGCCTGGAAAACTGAACTGAAACGATCTGAGAATGTTTCAGGAACCAAAAACAAACATTTCCAGAACATTCTGGGAACCAATAAGCTGAAGCAGCCAAGTGACATCCTACAACTACTTTACAGTGATGGAACGGGAATGATCATTGACATGTCGCCAAAAAAATATAATACATCTGCTTATATTTGCTTATAGATACTTATAGATGTGTATTCCTGCTTATAACTGCTTATATCTGTTTACAACTGCTTATTCATGCATATATCTGCTTATTCCTGCTTAGAGCTGTTTAGACCTGCTTATACCTTCTTATAGGTGTTTATAGCTGTTGCAACTGCTTATAGCTGCTTATAACTGCTTATAATTGTTTATTCCTGCTTATAACTGCTTATAGCTGCTTTTATCTCCTAATACCTGTTTATAACTGCGTATACCTGCTTAATTCTGCTTATAGCTGTTTACAGTTGCTTATAACTTCTTATTCCTGCTTTCAGTCGCTTATATCTATTTATAGATACTTATACCTCCCTATTTCTGCTTATAGCTGCTTATTCCTGCTTATCATTGTTTATTCCTGTTTACAGTTGCCTCGATCTGCATATAGCTGCTTATATCTCCTTATAGATGCTTATACCGTAGATGTTCCAGTTGCTTACAGCTGTTTATACCTGCTTATAACTGCCTATTCCTGTTTATAGCTGCTAATACCTGCTTATATCTTCTTATTGTTGTTTAGATTTGCTTATACCTGCTTATAACAAGCTACTTATATCTGCTTGCAACTGTTTATACCTGCTTATAGCTACTCAGAGCAACTTATACCTGATTATAGCTGCTTATTGTTGTTTCTATTTGCTTATGTTTTTACCTGTTAAGCACTGCTTATAGCTGCTCATAGCTTCTTATACCTGCCTTTAGCTGATTGCTGCTTGCATACCGACCTGCTCATGTTTTCCAGATCTTTTTTTTAACACTTCGCACATTCACTTTAAGAACAATGGGGTACTAAATGTTTTTGTTTTATTTGTTTCCACGGTGATACTAATCATCCATCATTTATATATCTTTAATACAGTACGTAAGCTAATATTATCTGGAAAGCTACACTGTAAAGTTTGTCTTTAGAATGCAATTGTGCTCCAATTATGCCTCTTAAATCTTTTTTTAAAAGGTCACTTTATCCACACGTCCGGATGAAATGTGAAACTGCGTATTAACAGGACAAGAAGGAAAGGAAGTGATGTGAGACAGTGCAAACGGTAATCAAGTTGTTGTGAACAGGAAACGGTGTTCCTACTGCTTTGTTCTGTGACATTTCAACCAGGTCAGAGGTCAGAGGTTACGACATTATCATTTCTCTCTCTAAAAGAAACACCAGGCTGTAGTTTCCTAGGCGCTGACTTGCTAGTGTAACTACAACGCTTCAGAAAGCGGTGATTACTTTCAATTTGGGCATTTTTAATGCTTCCTATATCCACATTTCCAGGTAAATACAGATTAATGGTTTAAAAAAAAATAATTATTATAAATTCAAGAATGGAGAAAATAAACTGATAGAACAGGATTCTATACTGGATGAGTGGATGGAATATTTATATAGATTTACAGTCAGGTAATTACAGTATAATTGATTTACCTACACTCAGGTGTAACACACACACACACACACACACACACAGGTCACTGTACAGTAGCACTGAGTTTTATTTTCATACTGAGTGTGTACTGATCTAAAGCTTGCGTGTCTTCCTCCACCACAATCTCTCTCTCTTGCTCTCTCTCTCTAATTATTTTACCCATAATCCTCCTCTCGTGCAGTGCAAATAGCAGTAGCCCAAATGGAGAAATTATGTAAATATTATTTAAGCGCCCTGGCGGTATAGGACCCGAGCTCTAAACCCTGAGCCCCTCCGTTTATTTTCAATTTATTTGCTAATCAAAGGGGCGCAATGACCAGGGGGCATGTGGGCACGAGAGTGTGTGTGTGTGTGTGTGTGTGTGTGTGTAAGGGTGGAGGGGGTTGGTTTAGTCCTGAGGTCATTATAGCAGCCTTATGAAACTGAATTTCGGTCTTGTAAAGTGCACGAGAGGCTCCCAAAAGCACCATTTAACTGCACGTGTGTGTGTGTGTGTGAGAGAGAGAGTGAGAGACTGTCCCATTACACGGTGACACGTGATCAATAGGCCGATAAGGCGGAGCTGTCAGTGTACGCGCGCGAGAACAATGAGGGATCTCACCGAGCATCCGTCTTAATATCACACGCGTGCGCTGACAGCAAGGGAAAATAAACGCCCCGCGGATCACCCGGGCGGACACACACACACACACACACACATATATATATATATATATTTCTGACTTGCTATCCTTGTAAGGTCATCATCATTAACTCTGCTAATTGAAGGAATTTAAATCATTACATTAATTCATTAATCAATCAATATTTTTTAATCAAAAGTTTTTAGACAGTTTTTTTTATCCACGTTGTCGAATAGTTCTGACCTTATAGGGGAATATGTGGCCTTCACACATGCCCAGAAACACACACACACACACACACACACACACTCTTATTCTCACATTCATGCATACATTTCGCCAGGCTTTCATGCTAATTCTATTATTGTTAAAACTTTGTGTGATATATAATGTGTGTGTGTGTGTGTAATAAAGCTTCAGGCTAAAAAGAAGTAAAGAAAAAAAAGGCCCTGAATATATCACCCCTGCCTCCATCAGGAAAATAATTACTTTCATATCCCAACTCGGCAGGAGCTGCCCGCCGGGGGGGGGGGGGGGGGGGGGGGGGGGGGGGGGGGGGGGGGGGGGGGGGGGGGGGGGGGGGGGGGG
>JAQMYJ010000010.1:22326514-22339014 GCA_030014305.1 Clarias laeviceps | reverse complement strand
ATCCTCTTTCCATCCCTCTCCTCAAACCCAGTCTCTCTCACACACACACACACATTGTTCAAATCATTTCATTCTGTTTCTGTCTTTTTTATTTCCACTTCAACATCAAAAATCAGCTCTTACCCTCTTTTTTGTTTGCTTTTTTGAAAGGTTTTTGAGTGCGCACGAGAGTCAGACACGAGCACACACACACACACACACACACACACCTCAGCAATCAGCATTTTGTCGATTTTATAATGTGATAAAGCGCTTAAACACAGAAAATATCTAAATAAACAGTGACATTGCACCTAAAAATTGGATTGTAAACCTAACTGCACGTGTTTTTTTATTATTATTATTATTATTAATATATGTGTGTGTGTGTGTGTGTGTGTGTGTGTGTTGCACGGGGGGGGGCTGTTTTAGATCAGATTAATTCAGGCCTGTCGTTTAAACAGCTGATGAAAACAAGTCATATGTATTCACCCCGGGGGGCACAGATGTGTGTGTGTGTGTGTGTGTGTGTGTGAATCTCTCTCTCTCTCTCTCTGTTATTAAATTTCGCCAAAAAAAGAAAAAAAAAACGCACGTGGCAGGTGCGAGCGTTTTCCTCTCCACTCAGTCGGTACTGAAACACCCCGGCGATATAAATCCCATTTATTATTATTTTTTTAATTAACGAGTTGATACGCAAGCACGACGGGTCTTAATTACTTAATTAACTTCATACGAGTTGATTATGAGCCTTCAAAAGCAGTCGATTTACAGATAATTAGAGACTGAAGCGCAAATTAATTGCGAGAGGTGACTCAGTGCAGCAGCCTGTCTCACTCTCTCTCCCTGTCTGTCTCCCTGTCTGTCTCACTCTCTCTCCCTGTCTGTCTGTCTGTCTCACTCTCTCCCTGTCTGTCTGTCTCTCTCTCTCCCTGTCTGTCTGTCTCTCTCTCTCTCCCTGTCTGTCTGTCTGTCTCTCTCGCTGTCTGTCTCTCTCCCTGTCTTTCTCTCTCTCTCCCTCCCTGTCTGCGTGTGTGTCTCTCTCCCTGTCTGTCTGTCTCTCTCTCTCCCTGTCTGTCTGTATGTCTGTCTGTCTCTCACTCTCTCTCTCTGTCTGTCTCTCTCTCTCCCTCTCTCTCTGTCTCTCTCCCTCCCTGTCTTTCTCTCTTATGTTTGTTTCACTGAGGCAGAAATTTTAGATTAGTTACAATTTCTTTAGAAAGTCAAATCCCTCAGATCCAGCTCAGCTAATCCACGTGCAATTAAAACTTTTCCGCTAATTACAGCAGACAAAGTAAAACGATATAAAAACCAAAAACCTAATCTCTCTCTGGCATGAAGGAGTGAAAAGTAATTCCTCTTTATTTTTAACATTAACTTGTTTTCAAAAATATATATTTATTTGGTGGTTTGGGGAATTTACATATAAATTACGGAGAATGTTTTATAATAATAATAATAATAATAATAATAATAATAATGAGACAGTAATGGTTGACATTAAGTTCTGGTTCTTTGCCTGTAAATTGGAAGTGAATGTGACTCACCTCACTCCTGCAGAAGAACATTCCTCTCAACACACTCTTCAGTCAGGTTGCTTTCAGGAACTCCAGGTTTGCCCTCAGATTAACACTACATATTATTTCTCCTCCACACCATGCTCTCTCTCTCTCTCTCTCTCTCTCTCTCTATCTCCTTTTCATCAGAGAAGCACAAATCTTCAGCTTTAGCGCCACCCAGCGCCCAATACACGTCACCTCTCAAGCTGCAATTAAAGTTCTAATCCAATTTTCTAGATCAAAAATTATTTTTCCTTTAAACACTTTTAAAACCTGCATGAATTTAGATCAATTATGGAGATTTGGGGAATTTGGAGAAATTCTCTCTAGTTCATATTCACGTCATACACTGCAATAAACAACTTGGAGCAAGTGATAATATCATAAACCTAGACAACATTATGGACTATTGTTAATATAATATTACAATAAACCAAATCTAAGATTATTAAGCCTATTTCTACACAATTTACCTTTTAGAATTTGAATTATTTTATTTTATTGGCAAATAATTAGACTTTCTTATAAGAAATAAATTCTTAGAATTCTTAAAAATATCTGTTAATAGAATAGGGAAATGTAAAGCCTAAATATAGTCATTCATACCTAGATAAAGGCTAAACAATTTTGTATTTGATTGATTGCTATATTATATTAAAAATCAAGTATACATTGGATTAATTTCAAATTATTTCTATTTGCTAAAATATTATTATTATTATTATTATTATTATATTAAAATTTTAGAGCATTAAAAAACACAATAATAGTAAAGCAATTTTAATGACATTTTGGACAGATTTTCATTAGTTTGGGATTTTACTTGCACTCACACTACCATCTTTAAAAATAATAATTTTATTGCAGTTTGATTTATTCTTATATTGGACATAAAAACACCCCGATCAAGTAAAATCAACTAGTTCAGTTGAAATTTGGATGAAGTGGAGGAAATAATATTACAATTTCATTCTTGTGACATCACTGGGCGTGGTCAGTTTATTGACCCCAGAAGTTGAATTACTCACTAACTCAGTTGCTCTATAACGCAACGCAACTGGAGGTGGGAGTTAAACCCTCGACCCTGGCTAACCACTATGTCACCATACCACCATCCCAGAAATCTTTAGTCATAAAAACTGACATGGGCTTTGACTCAGATTATAAATCTGTTGTGATGTACTGTATATATTCTACACATTCATGATGCAGATATGTATATAAAATGCAATGATCTACTATAACAAAATAAATATGCTAAACTTTATGTTCAAATCATATACATTTGTTTGTAATCCAACCATTTTAAACAAGGTTTAGGTTTTACTGTGTGCTGTGTTTATATGATTTGAAAATAATTTAATCTGATAGTATAGAGTTTAAACATTAATGTCGCAATTTGATGCTCCAAATCAGATTATTGCTTTGACAAAACAACACAAAAAAAACCCACAAAACTAACAGCACGAATAGAAAAAAAATGAATGTATGCTTGTCAATTAAAAATTAAATAAAATAGATTGATATCAATGTCTATTTTTTATCTTGTATTTTTTGCTACTTAATTATAAAACATTTTAAATAATGTTTATAGAAAGATTTAGAAACTTAAATTTTATTTAAAAATTGCTCATGATTGTGAAAAATACAATTTTAAAAATAATTTATGAAGAATTTGAATTTATTTTTTCGGTTACAATTTGATTTTAAATAATGTTTTAAACGTGTCTTTGACGATGAAAGTTGATGAGAATCTAAACTAATACAAAAAAACTGTCTAAATTCTCCCAAATCTAATTAAAATGTTTTTTAATCACATTTAAAAATGCAAGCCATGCTTGTTTAAGATACAGGGGAAAAATCCCTTAAAATCAGGAACATTTTTAGGATTTTAGAAATGTATTGTGCTGGCAGGGTATAAAATATTTAGTAATGTGTTTGTTTTATTTAAAAGCAGTAACATCAATGCTATTTATTAAGCTTTATTTGAAGATCTTCGTCTGCTTTGCTGTTCTTGATTTTAACTGCGAGGGCTTTTGGATAATAACCTGCTGCTGAGTCCAACTCAAGGCCATCTGTAAAACTGGGCAGATAGGGGGCAGTCACGAGCACCTTTACCCAAAGCCTGAAAAGTTACTGTAAGTCAAATGAGTTCCTGTTGACACTTATGTTATAGCAGCTATAAACACTCGGCCCCTCACCAGTCTCTCTTTACTCTCCCTCTATTCATTTGTTACTGAGAAACTAAGAAGAAGTGTAAACTTCTCTGTCCTGAAGATGTGGGGGGGAAAAAAGTTACAGCTTTACCTCTGACTGTTACACACCGCTGACACTGGAGACTCCTTCCATGCATACTACAGAAACATCTTAATTTTACAAATTCAGGCTAGTACTTTTATGTTTCACTAAAATGTAACCGTATGAATGGTATCTGTTGAATTTGTCCTTTTTCTTTAATTTAATAAGGAAGTATAAACGTGTAAAGGTTAAGGCTCTCTCTGTCACCTAATAACACCAAATCAATCTGACGTGCACCATGTGCCTCGTGTCATTGCGTAATCCCGCCCTGACATCAATCACTTTTGTGTTCACACGGAGGTCTTTAACAGTTCAAATCCTTTTGTCCTCAGCACGGTTTTAATCTCAGCATCATTTGCACACTCGCGTTGTTCGTATATAGATAGACTCCAGACCTACAACTGAGAACAGGGCAGGGTGGGAGGGGATGGGGGGGGGGGGGACTGGGGCTATTATTTTCGACCCACACAGCCATCTGCCATCTGCAGGAAACCCAAAACCCCAGAGACTCCAGACTGGCCGCGCTGCAAACGAGCGAAGATGTTTTAATTAAAGCCATCTATGCTAACTCCAGCGTCTGCACGAATCATGCTGAGAGAAACCTTACAGATCTCTTATTTAATTATCTGAGACAAATACACTCAAAACAACGTTAGTGCTAGCTAGCGTTAGCTTTACTTCCTGTCAGCAAGGCATAAACAGCGTATATAATTCTTGTGATTCATTTATTTAAAAATTATATAATAATTTTCACAATTTATTTTTTCATATTCCATTTTTGCATGGTTTATTTTAAAATGTTCTATATTGACACAATATTTATTTATTCCTTCAGATGAATATTTGAGTCACTTATTTTCAAATGCGTTTTTTTATAGTTAATTTATATTTTACATAATTTTATTTTACGTGATTAATTTTAAACAGGTTATTTGTTTTCACAGATTATGCACTGACACTTTTTATTTTAAATGTATAACTAACTTCCAAATGTGATTCTTTTCACATATTCATTTTTACATGTGATTCCTTTTAAATGATTCATTAATTATCACATGTTTTTGGATGATTCTTTTGGATGATTAATTTCTTTTCAAATGTGATTTTTTTTTTTGGGTGATTCATTCCTTTCTACATCAAATTTCTTTTAGATGCATTTCTTTTCACATGTGATTACGATGTGATTTTTCCAGATGAGGAATCAGTAATTAAGTAGATTATTAGGGCCGTTTGGATGAAAAGTTCATTAACACATCAGTAAATGCGTATAGAATGATCTTTTCCACTTCCTCATCACGCTTTAATGAGCTGATGTGTTCGTGTCACTCAGACGTGAGTGTTTAATTAAAACTCGTTTGTGTTGCTCGAGTTAATAAAGCACTGAGTGATCGGCTTCAGGGACCTCGCTCTCAGGGCGTGTTGTTTTTTTAATTATCTGGGGAATCTCTCTCTCTCTCTCTCTCTCTCTCTCTTCAGACTTCCCCTCCCTCCTCACTCCATCTGTCCCTCTCTTTTGTGTGTGTGTGTGTGTGTGTGTGTGTGTGAGAGTTAGTTCATTGTCCCTCACACGTTTATTGACAGGTTTTTTTTAATTCGGTGTCTCCGGGTCGTCCTCGAGCGGCGGGGTGTCCATCTCTTCCGCTCCATTTAGCTCAATGAAACAGCAGTCTGGTTAAACAAAAGAGCTGCAATCTGATCCTCTCTCTCTCACACACACACACACACACACACACACACACACACACACACACAAACAATCCTTTCAAGGACCTCATTTTGTTATAATTATTAATGCAGCTAATTAATGTGATACGTCACTACAAGTTAATCTACCCCCAGCCTAATCCAGAAAGTGTGTGTGTGTGTGTGTGTGTGTCTAGCAGTGTGACTAAAGTTAAACATTCCTGCTTTTCAGGGTTAAATTTTATATTTGTACACGTTATATAAAAGTCTCATTCAGCTTTTTTCACACGGGTAAAAGAATACAGGAAAAAAACTTTTTGTCCCTGTTGGCCTTCCATAACATCTCAATTCTCTCATTAAGAAACTTGTACAGATCATTTATTCATCTTCTAGAAGAACTTCAAAGTGCAGCCAGAGTCTGCAAAACAGGATTGACTGGAACACACACACACACACTCTTATGTACAGCTAGGGGCGGTTTTGTGTATCTAGGGGGTTTCTGGGAGGTGGAATGAAACCAGAGAACCCTGATCACTCCCAGCAGTGGAGTCACTCCGGTTCCTGGGCACGACCATCTCTCAGGGCCTGAAGTGGGACAATCACATTGACTCCAAAGTCCCATCAGAAGTTGTATTTCCTTCACCAGCTGAAGAAGTTCAACCTGCCACAGGAGCTCCTCACACAGTTCTACTCAGCCGTCATCGAATCTGTCCTGTGCACTTCAGTAACTGTCTGGTTTGGCTCGGCTACAACAGCAGACACCAGAAGACTACAGAGTGGTTCAGACTGCTGAAAGGATTATCAGTGCTCCCCGGCCCACGCTGCGAGAACTGTAGATATCCAGAGTGGAGAAAAGGGCTCGGACCATCACTTTGGACTCCTCACACCTAAGCCACCTTCTCTTGGGTCAAGCCACGTCAGGCAGAAGAATAGTTTTTTTTTCTCCCAGGCAATCTACCTCATGAACAGTTAAATGTTCTCCTCACTGTGCATATATCAATACATGTGCAATATTATTATGTGCAATAGTTGCAATATTGTGCAATACCACGTATATTTTTTGACAATTCCCCAAATCCCACTCCATTTCTTGTATTAAAATTTTTTTTTTCCTGTTGTCGTTTCATGTTGTGTTGTTGTCTCTGGAAGCTTCGGTCACCAAAACAAATTCCTTGTGTGTGCAAACGTACTTGGCAATAAAGTTCATTCTGATTATTATTATTATTATTATAATTATTATTCTCATCATCTGTCCTCTGCTGCCCTCTGCTGGAGGAAATCTTGAAATGCAGTTTAGAATTATACATTTAAATGTTAAAAAAAAAAAATTAAACCGCTAATTTATTATTATTTTTTTAATAATAAAATGTGAAATATGGCGAGTTTTACTTTGTTAATATTTTAAATACCAGTGACAACCGAAGCTTGACCTTTTCTGTGATGACGTCATGGCCGGGGTTCTCGCTGCTTAATTGGCTGTGCATTAATGTTAAGTGCGCGCAGGTGTTCCGGGTGTTCCGGGTGTGTTTGTGCGTCATGGCCGCGCCGCGCAGGATTCAGCTCATTCCTCTCTCACAGCCTGCCTCTGATGCAGCCCCGAACCCGGGGTTAGGTGCCCCCCCCGCTGCCCCCCCCGCTGCCCCCCGCTCCCCGGGTGAGGGTGCCAGTCTGTGCGCCCGGCTGGAGCTGCTGCTGTTCGAGCCGGACGATGAGCGCTGTGCTGAGTTCCACTACCCCGAGCTCACTGCGGTAATCACCTTCATCTCACACACACACACCACATCCCATCCCCCTGCGTGCTGCACTGACTCATCATCATCATCATCATCCTCACCCTGTGTTTTCTGTCCCACTTTAAAGGTCCGGTCTGATGAGTCCGTGCGCGCGCTGCTGGAGGAGGAGGAGCTTCAGGTCCGAGCGCTCCGCAAGAAATCAGTGAGTTTTAAAAATAATAATAATAATAATAATAATAATAATTAATAAAATTAAATTAATTTCCTAAAAATTTTACACCAAACTTTGGGGAAACGCCCCACTCAGACCCTCCACCCCCCTTTTCAGGAAAGTCACGTGGATTTTCCACACGTCGGTCACCTTGTAGACTTTGCCACGTGTAGTGTTTGTTCTTTACACGTGATTTAGTTCAGCATAAGAATTTCCAATCAAGTCCTTAATTTTAGATGATTTGTTTTGTTTTTTTATTTTTTGTAAATTTTAAATTCAATTTATTTTTCTTAATTGTTACTCGGTTAACATTTTTTTTATGATTTCTTAGCATTTATTTTCACATTTTTGCTCTATTCATTCATTAATTAATTTATTTATTTACCTGTCCTCTATATCTCTGTGACTTTTTCTCTTTTTCTATTAAACTTTTTCTCTGTCTGTCTTCACATCAGTACTATAATGTCATAATGTCTGTGATGTCATCGCCTGGCTATGATGGTGTTGAAGTCTCATAATGCAGATGTCTGTGTGCCAGGGCTCCCTTGTTTTTCTAAGGATAATTATTATTAGTGCTGATGTCATAGTGCTTGGGCCCTAATAATAATCCTTAGAAGAACAAGGGGCCCCTGGCGCACACAGTATGACGACATAGGGCCCAAACACTATGATATCAGCACTATGTCGTCATACTGTGTGAAAAGGCACGCGGTTGTATGTTGACTGAGTGGGCGGTGATGGTTTTTCGAAGGTCTTCGCGTACTCAAAAAGCACACGGGTTGTGCAGTGCGGCGATGGCGCAGGTGCTTGGGCCCGCTTATTATTGCTTGGGTTTATATTTATTTATTTATCTCCGTATCAATCTGTATACATATCACTCTATGAATCTTTTTTCCTGTTAATCTGTCTTTCTTTATATCCATCTCTCTACTAATTAACCTATCAATTTCTGTCTATTTCTTTTTATTTATTTATTTTCTGTCTCTACTGTATATGAATTTATGAAAATTATCAATTTGTTTCTCTGTCTTTATCTCTATGAATCTCTCCGTTAATCCCACTATCTCTCTCTCTCTATACTAAGACTTTTCCCATCTGTCTTTGTCTGTCTGTCTTTCTCTCCATCTACCTGTCTGTCTGAGTCACTGGTGCACTCACACATCACCTCATAAACATGTGTCGTAAACATCGTAAATGCTTTTAACAAATTCACTAATCAGAAAGTTATTTCTGGATGATGTCATTGTTATACTCATGAATTTATAGTGTAACTGTGGAAGGGACACAAAATGGCGCCCCCTGTCTGTGGACACGTGGCAACTACAACAGAATCCTGTAATTCCTCGATGATGGACGGTTTATAAGAGAGGACGTGTATCTAAACTCTGTGTCTGTCTGTTTTCAGGGCGGAGCTCCTGGACAGAGGAGAGACCGAGTGCAGGATTTGGTGGACATGGGCTATGGCTACGACGACGACGACTCCTTTATCGATAACTCGGAGGCTGTGAGTAGAAACACTCCAGAGTTTAGTTTTTCATCCAACTGAAAGTCCTGAGATCTGAGTGTAGTGGAACATCTGCTTCGTGTCCTTCATGTCCTCCCTGAGACACTGGTGTTGGTGGTGTTGGTTTTATTCCAAATTTTTTCATTTATTTTTTTAATATTTTTATTTTTCTATCTGCCAGTTTTATAAATTTTTTTTTATTTTAACCTTGTAAATCTTGAGCAACTGTTCATTGTTTTAAAGTGCTATATAAATTTTTGATTTGATTTGAAAGGCCAGGTTTTGCTAATTTCTAGCTATGTTTGTCTCCTTTGTGTAAAAGTACGATGAGCTGGTTCCTGCCTGTCTTACAACCAAGTACGGAGGCTTTTACATCAACGTGGGGACTCTTCAGTTCCGCCAGGCCTCGGGGGACCAGAACGAGACCGATGACTTCGAGGAGGAAGTTAAGCCTAAGGTCTCTGTGTTCCTTATTCATTTTTGCTGATTTAGTTTGAATATAGCTGTAAATTAATCTTAATTGAGCTTAAACCTTTTTTAAATGTTCTTTTGAAGAAACGAAAATTGAAAGAAGGAGGCATGATGAAGATGAACAAGAAGAAGAAGAGAAAAGAGGACGTTTGGTCTAAAGCAGAAAACATCAAACACAGATTCTCGTAATTGTTTGAAAAAAATAAGATCTTTAAAATGATTGTCTAGTTTGTTTTTAGTGTTTAATTACAAAGCATCTGATTATAATAGTTTAAAGCTCCTGTTTTTCTTAAGTTTATTGAAGTTCTCCCAGGGGGGGTTCTGAATCGTTTGGGATTTTTCTGCAGGATGGGCGCAGGCGATAAGAAGAAGAAGAAAGCGAGTAAGCAGCAGCAGCAGCAGCAGAACCTTGATGGCATGTTGAGGAAATTTCACAAGGAGAAACTTCAGGAGCTCCAGCTGCTCAAGGTGAACAGGAAGGAATCACCTTCTGCAGCTCAGCATGACTCGAGTGAGCAGGTCGACTCCGGTTCAGCTGATGAACTTCACCAAGCAGTGGAGGAGCAGCATGAGATCCTGACTAACGATCAGAGCCAGAAGAACCAGGGAACTCTAGCTGAGACACTTCAGGCTTCACGTCCTGATGGTTTGTCTCCTGCACCGGAGAGAATCCTACAGGAACTCGCACAGGTATTGTTAAAATGCTCACTTTAAGTAAGAGGCTTTAGCTGAGATGATGTGTTTATCGCTCTGCAGATCCATCAGCTCTTCAGGACTCTGCTAGCTCAAGGTTACTACGTCCAGCGAGCTACAGTAGATAGTTGGTCTGGTAACACTGGCAGTACTTTTTGAAACTAAACAAAAACCCCAGACGAGCCAATAGAAGCGTGACTTGACCCCTTTACCAAGATGAAAAGCTGATCTCCAACATCCTCTGTTAAACCCTTTCTTCTTGTTCCCTGTTCAGGATGATCAGCTGGCGGTTCTGATCCGGAGACTGGAGGAGACGGTGCTCCGGGTCATGCCCGAGCAGATTGACCGCTTCAACAGTCACTGCCAAGCTCACTCCGAGGCCAGAGCCGCCAAGTACGCAGCTGAAACCTTCCACCATGGACGCATTCGTGCGTGTGGAGAAATTCTAGAACTGGAATTCAGTTAGTGTTAGAAATCCTAGAGTTTCAGAACCAGTTCAGTTAAAAAGACTAGAACTAGTTCTGTTTTGAGAGATTTGAGACCATCATCATCATCCAGGGGTTTGGAATCATTTGGGGGTTAGTGTAAGCGAGTGTGATCTCTGTGTGTGTTTAGACTGGAAGCTGTGAAAGAAAAGCGAGTCGTAGAAGGATCCGATGAGGACGAGGACGACTCGAGCGGGAAACGAGTTTTTGGACCGCGTAAGAGATTCAGATGGAACGAGGAGATCAGGTGTGACGCTAGATTGGGATTAAATGTTAAAATGATGTTAAATGTAGCGTTGCTGATGTGTGGAGATGTTTCTCCTCCAGGGAGTTGGTGTGTGATGTAGTGAAGCTGAAGATGAGTCACTTTGAGCTCGAGGCTGCTGGTGATCAGAGTTTAGAGGACTATTTGAAGAGCTTTTTGGAGGCGAGTGTAAAGACGCTGTGGCCTAGAGGATGGATGCAGTCCAGGTGAAGCCCTGATCATGTTCTTCATCTGATCACGTCTCTCAGGTTTACATCATCAGCTCTAAACCCTAGTGCTAAACATCTCTGTTCTATAGATTTACAAGTTAAATGTTTTTTTTTTTTTTTTTTTTTTTTTTTAAACTAAATCACTATGGACACGTGTTTCTGAGGAATCCCTCAAGATCTCCTCCTTCCTCAGATCTCCAGCAGGTCTGTTTTCATTCCCCTCCATTCCTCTAACACGTCTGTCCTTCGTTACAGGATCTTACTGATAGAGAGTCGGAGAGTTCACGCTCACGTCACAGGCGTAGTGTAAGTTACGTAGTACAAAAGCTAGCGATATGCTAAACAGAACTATCTGGAATAACCCTGTGCTGTTCGTCTGCAGGGCGAGGAAGAAGTCCATGACCGTCCCAAAATCTGAAAAGGTAAGTGTTGTAACGCGGCGTGGGTGTAACGTGCGGACGTGATCGATACCCTTTAAACTCTAATGGATCATCTTCAGTAAGAGCTCTGTCCTGGTCAGGGTCGCCGAGGAGCCGGAGGCTGTCCTGGGAACACTGGGAGCAAGGTGACCCCACATGACCTCACATACAGACTTTAGCTGCGTTCCAAACGCACACTCTTAAGGGAACTGCGAGCGGTGTAGGGAACGAGTGAACAACAGCTCTTCACTTCACCCGAAAAGGACATGAAATATTTCCCAGAAGTTATTGTGTCTCGCTGGAGCATGAAAAAAAAAAATGCAGTTTGGAAAAGAACTTGTGTGTAATTATCGAGGACGACATCATATAAATAGGACACGATGATTAAAATTAATTTAATCAGGAAATTCTTAGTATTATATCTATTTTTATATATTCTATTAAATCTCTGTACATCTTTAAACAATTACTCTTATTAATCACTAATTTATTTACAAGTTATACACGTTTCAATACTATGTTTTATAACGGTATCAGTTGTGTGTTGTTAAATATTCAATATTTGAAGTCTGTAGTGTGAAATTTTCACGGCAGCAGCGACAGGTATTTGAGGAGCTTGTTACCATGGTTACGCACGGAGGAAGTGACGTCTGCGCTGGTGACTTTGCAGGGTGTTTCGAGTGATGGAGTTTTGTCTTGGGAAGTTCCCTTCGCCGACACTGACTGCATAGGGAGTAGGGAGTAGGGAGCACACTGTGAAGTGCACTTCGGGATGAAACGCAGCCATTAAGTCGAGCACAGGATCGAACCTGGAGCCCTTTAAGAGGGTCGATGTGGTGCGACAATTCGCCAAATGTTCTGCCTCTATTTACATTGATTAGCGTGTGAAGTTGTCCTCAGATGCTCCTCATGTATCAGTTCAGTTCAGAAGAGCTTTATTGGCATGAATGTTAACAAAAGTATTACATTGTTGCCAAAGCTTTTAGAAAAC